>CM059868.1:53133023-53343023 GCA_030490815.1 Acer saccharum | reverse complement strand
ATTTTAAAATCTTAAATAAAGAGTCAAATTTAATTGAACCCACTGTAGCCATGTAGCCATGTAGGTCTATCTATTTCCTCTCTTTTTCCGATCAATGAATAACATAAACAAAGGCTGCTCTAGATCTGATCGCCAACGGTCCACCATTGACCATGAACCAGTAGTAGGAAGATTTCAATTTTCAACCATTTTTTTAATAATGTTATTTTGTTTAAATTTGGTATCCAAATAATGTAACAACATTCCAATCAATTAATTTAAATCATGAAAATCTAATACAATTTAATTGAATGGATTATAGTGTTATTACATCAACAAAGGATGCTCTAGGTCTGGTTGCCATTTGTCCACAGTTGACCATGAACTAATAGTAGGAAGATTTCAAATCTTAAAATAATATTCATTAAAATAAGGCGGCTATTTTAAAATCTTAAATAAAGAGTCAAATTTAATCGAACCCAGTCAACCCACCGTGGCCATGTAGACATGTAGGTCTATCTATTCCTCTCTTAAAATATAAAAAAATTAAATAACATAAACAAAGAATGCTCTAGATATGGAGAAAATCTTGGCAGGGACGGTCTCATAGACGTGGCCATGGGACCGTCCAATGAGAGTGAGCCACATATACATTGGGAGTATGTGTAGAGTATGTGGCACACTCTCATTGGACGGTCCCATGGCGATGTGTATGGGACCGTCCCAGCTAAGATTTTCTCCTAGATCTGATCGCCAATTGTCCACTGTTGACCATGAACTAGTAGTAGGAAGATTTCAATTTTCAACACATTGTTTATTTTTCTGTATATATAGAGAGACATAATCATCAGAGATTGTATCACAACCAACAAGAAAAACAATCCGGACCCAGTTGAGAAATTGAGTTCAAAACTTGAAAAAAAAAAAGCTACTAGTTTTAGTAAGTGAAGACACAATTAATTCCATGGCTGTTCCTGTAAAGTTTACAGGAATGGTTTTGAACTTGTTTGTTCTGTTGTTCTTGGTCTCTGTGATGAATTTTCCAGCTGTTTCTGAGGCCAAAATCCGGAGATACAAATGGGAATTGAAGTACGAGTACAAGTCTCCTGACTGTTTCAAGAAGCTTGTGATCACCATCAATGGCAGGACTCCAGGACCGACGATCGTAGCGGAGCAAGGTGATACCATCATTGTTGAGCTCAAGAACAGCTTGTGGACTGAGAATACAGCCATTCACTGGCATGGAATTCGACAGATCGGAACTCCCTGGTTCGATGGCACGGAAGGAGTC
The DNA here is from genome assembly GCA_030490815.1 of Acer saccharum. Lineage (NCBI taxonomy): Eukaryota > Viridiplantae > Streptophyta > Magnoliopsida > Sapindales > Sapindaceae > Acer > Acer saccharum. The sequence continues at coordinate 53,341,753 of CM059868.1, read as the reverse complement.
ACTCAGTGCCCGATTGTCCCCGGAGAGACTTTCGTTTACCGATTTGTTGTTGACAGGGTGAGTTTTTCCTATACAGGTCTTCAAAAACTGTTAACAGAATAACAGTATACTAGATGATAGCTAACCATTTTTTTTTTATGTTTGATTGCAGCCTGGAACATATTTGTACCATGCTCACTATGGAATGCAGAGAGAAGCTGGTTTGTATGGTTCGATTCGTGTGTCTCTTCCTGCTGGAGTTTCAGAACCATTTGCCTACGACGATGATCGAAGCATCATTTTGATGGATTGGTACCACAAAAGCGCTTATGAGCAAGCTGCTGGCTTGGTCTCTATTCCCTTTCAATGGGTTGGGGAGCCTCAGGTAAATTAATTGATACAATCAACGTACCCTGAAAAAAGTTACAGATTTTAATTCTGATTTTAGTTTTTTGTTTCTCTTTGATTTCAGTCAATTCTGATAAATGGGAAAGGAAAATTCAACTGCTCTAGTTTGGCATCTCCAAGCTTGAACGTCTCCACTGTTTGCAATGTATCAAATCCTGAATGCACTCCCTATGCACTCACAGTAATTCCTGGAAAAACTTACAGACTAAGAATTTCCAGCTTGACTGCTCTGTCAGCTCTTAGTTTCCAGTTAGAGGTATTGTTAGCTACAGATTTCTAAAATCAGTTGGGAATCAGATTATATGGGTCCCAGCCCTATGTTCATTAGTTTTATGTGGTGCTGGTGTCGGCACTTTATTGCTTTCCTAACACAATATTTTTACATTTGCAGGGACATAACATGACAGTAGTGGAAGCAGATGGGCACTATGTGGAGCCATTTGTGGTACAAAACCTGTTCATATACTCTGGAGAGACATATTCAGTCCTCATAAAAACTGACCAAGACCCTTCAAGGAATTATTGGGCAACAACAACTGTTGTGAGCCGAAGACCAGTCACTCCACCAGGCTTGGCCTTCCTGAACTACTATCCAAACCATCCCAGAAGATATCCTCCAACAATCCCACCACCAGGCCCTGTCTGGGACGACGTATCGCTTCGCGTAAACCAGTCTCTAGCCATCAAAGCTCGCCAGGGTATCATCACCCCACCACCACCACAAACCACAGACAGAATGATAGTACTCCTCAACACACAGAATCGCTTCAATGGCTTCGTCCGGTGGTCCGTCAACAATGTCTCCTTCAACCTTCCACACACACCTTATCTGATTGCATTGAAACAGAATTTGCTCCATGCTTTTGATCAGACCCCACCTCCAGATGGATATGATTTCAAAAACTATGACATTTTCAGTGTTCAATCTAACAAAAATGCCACTACAAGTAATGGAATTTACAGGCTAGATTTCAATTCAACGGTTGATATCATACTTCAAAATGCAAACACCATGAATGAGAACAACAGTGAGACTCATCCGTGGCATTTACATGGTCATGATTTCTGGGTACTGGGATATGGACCTGGGAAGTTTGACATTTACAATGACCCGAAAAAGTTCAATCTGGTGGATCCAATTATGAAGAACACTGTTCCGGTTCATACTTATGGCTGGACAGCTTTGCGGTTCCGGGCGGATAATCCGGGAGTTTGGGCTTTCCATTGCCACATTGAGTCTCATTTTTTCATGGGTATGGGTCTGGTGTTCGAAGAAGGAATTGAAAAGGTTGGCAAGTTGCCTTCTTCTATTATGGGCTGTGTACACAGGCCATAATCAGATTTTGGGACATGATTCAAACCTATAATTTTAAAATTTTAGGACACGACTCGAACCTTGATCTTATTAAACATTTTATATTTTTACCTTTTTTTTCGTTTTAGTCGTTCTGGAATTGTATATTATATTTCCGTAATTGCTTGAGGAATTTATAACAAATGTATTCTTTTTGTATTGAAAGATCAATAAAAAGCCTTGCCAACATTTTTTACACTTTTGTTTATATGCTCTACATGAATGATGAGTCCTCTTTTTTTTTTTTTTTTTCCTTTGAAATACTGATCCTTTTTATTGACTTATAACTTGTTTTCCTATTTGTTATAATAGAGAAATTGAAAAATCTTAATTATCGGTTATAAGATTTATTATTTATTCCATAAAATGTACATAAACCCAATAAATATAACTACAAAAAAAAAAAAAGGAGGGGGGGGGGGGGGGGGGGGGGCGGTGGGGGGGCTATTGGGACGATTTTTTTTTCATCCCAATAGCCCAAAATTCGTCACTATAGATCTATTGAGACGATAAAAATTCATCCCAAATTACGTCGCCTCAAGTGCTTGTAGGGACGAAATTAAAAAAAAAAAAAAAATGATTTGTTGCCTTCAAACGAAGAGCCACCCACCACGCACACACCCACGACGACCCACCCACCAGCTCATCACACACAAATCATAATTAATTCGTGTTCTCATGGTGTGTTGAACACAGCACTCATGAGTGAGCCAAGCCTTATCACCTTGTTGCTGCTTTAAATGTGCTAATAAAAGCATATTTTTTATATACAGTAGAACCCCTCTAAATTAATATTCTTGGGACCCATCATTGAGTATTAATTTAGAGGGGTTATTAATTTGAAGGATTTTACCTTGTAAAGTGTTATTTTGCCTTAGAAAACGTGTGGAAGTCAGCTTTCTTGTTTAGGGAAGACTCCTTTTCAGGATTACTTGTTTAGTCGGTTTTCTTCTTCATGGAAAGTTCCTTTTTTCAAGATTCCTTGTTTAAGAAAGATTTGTTACACTCAAACCGAAGAGGATATCATCAATGATATCACAATACAGAATAATGACGGTGTGGTTGAGATAGATGATGACGACAACGATAGTCAAGAGGTAACTAAAATCTCTACAACTAAGGCTGTTGAAATGCTAAATTTAGTTGAAACTTTTTGGCTACAACAAGAAGGTGATCACAATAACTTCTTGGGGACAATTCAAAAGATGAAGGATGAAGCCAAAAATATCAAACATGGTGACCTTGTGCAAACTAGCATCTTGAAGTACTTTTATAGTTCTTGAATATTTTGTAATATATTTTATACATTTATGAAATTATTAATTTATGCGACAGTTGGGACCGAAATTTTACACTAAGTTTCAAAAAGAAATTATTAATTATTACGATAGAGGGGTTTATTAATTTTTTACATTGGCCCGAGTCGGGACCGGGATTTTTTATTAATTTAGAGAGGATATTAATTTATAGGAGATTAATTTACAGGGGTTCTACTGTATAACCTCTACTTGTTATTAAATTTTTATTGATTATTTTTCAATCAAAATTTTATTTGTAGATCGATTCCACTAATTTAAAATTTATTTTTATGATGATAAACAAACCAATATTAAAAAACATTTATTATAACATTTAATTAAACTATTTTGTTAAAATCATATATTGTCAGATCAAAGGTCAATCGTTAATCGTACTCGGAATTAGACATGACCCTAGTTCCGATTCTCCATTTGGAACCAGCGGTTTCGGTTCCAATTCCGACGGTTCAGTTCGGTTCTTTTTTTTTTTTTTTTTTAAATAATAGAAAACCTCTCAAGACTAATAGTTATTGATCCTTATGAAGAACTTATTGGGAAAAAACAAAATTCATCTCAATAGAGAACCACTTTGGACGAACAAAATGATCCATATTGCATCATTTTCTAATTTATATGGTAATTTAATTATTAATCTATCTTTAAGGAACAACTTCAAAAAAAAAAAAAAAAGCATGAATTTTCAACAAAATTAATTAATTATTATAATTTTAAATAAAAAGAAAACCTATTGGGATGAAAATAATTTGTCCAAATAGACAGTCTATTGGGACGAATTATGTATTTCGTCCTAATAGACGTTATATTGGGACAAAAAAAAAAAAAAAAAATCGTCCCTAAAGGTCTATCTTTAAGGAAAAATTAAAAAAAATAATAATAAAAAATTTTCAACAAAATTAATTAATTATTATAATTTTAAATTAAAAAAAAACCTGTTGGGATGAAAATAATTTGTCCCAATAGACAGTCTATTGGGATAAATTATATATTTCGTCCCAATAGACGTTATATTTGGACAAAAAAAATTCATCCCTAAAGGTCTATCTTTAAGGAAAAACTTCAAGAAAAATAATTAAGAATTTTCAACAAAATTAATTAATTATTATAATTTTAAATAAAAAGAAAACCTATTGGGACGAGATAAATTTGTCCGAATAGGCAGTCTATTGGGATGAATTATGTATTTCGTCCCAATAGATGTTATATTAAGACAAAAAAAAAAAAAAAAATCGTCCCTAAAGATCTTACCACATTGGAAAAATTTATCCCGAAAGACAATCTATTGGGATGAATAATTTATTTCGTCCCAATAGAATGTCTATTGGGATAAATTTATTTGTCCATAAAGGTTTTATCAATTTTGCGTTTTTTTAGGGACGAATAATTTTTTTGTCCCAATAGACATCCTATTGGGACGAAAAAAAAGTGTCCCTATAGATTATCGTCCCAATATGCCTTTTTTCTTGTAGTGTTTGTTGGTTTGAAAAAAATTAGAACAATGAAGCGGTTGTATAAAAATTAGGGTCAGTGATATTTAGAGCCACTAATTTGGTGAGGCGGTCCCTAAATGGCCATTAATTTTTCCAAATGGCTCAAATTAGCCATTCCATTAAAAGAAAGTATCAATTGTTGCACTTTTCCCATTAATTGTTTTAAGTCTGTTTGCTTATGTCATAAACCGTTTGCTTATGTCATAACCTGTTAGAATCGAGGTTAAAATAGTAAAACAAGAAGGGGCAATATTGTAAAATCATCAAGTCACCATCTTAGGGCCAATTTGACAAAGATGTTCAAAAACGTTTTTTCACTTTTCTTTTCAAGTCACTACTACAAAAAATGCAAAAGAAATCAGTTTATTTTTCATTTCATTTTTTGTGTGGTTTTGTGTTCTACTAGAGATATTTTTGTATAAACTTTTTCCTTAAAACTGTATCTTTTGGCAAGGAAATAATTTTTTTTTGTCCATGTTGGGTTCTTTCAATTTTTTGATACGAATCCAATGGTATAAAGAATGTAAAATTCTGGGTAGTATTTTGAAAGTTATGATCAATTATTCAGTCAAAGGTCAGAAGCGACGTGAATCCGTGAGTGAGCTGTGTTCATTGCTATTTTTACTTAAAACTGTATCTTTTGGCAAGGAAATAAATTTTTTTGTACTTGTTGGGTTCTTTGATTTTTTGATACGAATCCAACGGTATAAAGAATGTAAAATTATGGATGGTATTTTGAAAGTTATGATCAAGTATTCAGTCAAAGGTCAGAAGAGACGTGAATCTGCGAGTGAGCTGTGTTCATCGCTCATTTTCACACTTTTCCAAATTGATTTTTGGAATATTTTCTGAATGAAAAGTGTTTGTTTGCATGTCTACTTTCTTGTGTCAAAATTTGAGCAAATAACGTTGAGTATTATTAGAGATGTGCACTTGAATGTGGACATAGGTCAGATTTGAATAGTTTGCACAAATAGAAATAATGGCCTTTTTGGGACTCCACCCACCAATTAATGGTGTCTAGTGTTATTTTATTCTTTAGGAGTGTCATATCATAGATAAAAGCAGCTTTCTGTTAGATTTAACAGAATGACTGCCAATGAACAATGTTTTTTCAAAATGGTGATTTTTGAACAATTTGAATAGTCGGTGGCCTTTTTGGAACTCCATCCACCAATTAATGGTGTCTAGTGCTATTTTCTCTAAAAATTAATATTCATAAATATTTGTTGTTAAACCATATATATTTATATATACAGATTTTTTATTGTTAGTTCATCATGACAATAAATATATCAGGACGAAGAATGTGAATTACTAGATTTACATACTTTGACTCAAAGTGTATGCACTTGTCAAAACTTCTCCATAATCTGTGATCCATATTTTTTTTAATGCTTTGATGGATAATATTTATTATATCTATGTTTAGAAAATATAGTATAATGGAGTCTCAAAGAGCAATAAAGCTTTTGCTATTAAGTGGTTATTAATAATTGTAAAAAATTTAATAATTTTTTTTTTCATAAATCACATATCAATAGATAATCAAGAAGCAATCCCGTAATTAATGGAATAGTGAATCAATTCTATAAACCAATATCTTAATTGATTTTTATTTATTAAGTATTATTATTATTATTATTATTATTATTATTATTTGAAGTATTATTTGGTAAGTTTAAAAGACAAGCCATAATTATTATTATTTATTATTTATTATTGTTATTATTATTATCAAAGCTAGCTATTAAGTAGTTATTAAGTGTAATAACTTTTAATAATATAATCTTTTTTCATAAATCACCTATCTATAGGTAATTAAAAAGCAATCTCACAATTAAAGGGATAGTGAATAAATTGATTTTTAAATATTAAGTGTTTTTTTTTTAAGTATTCCATTATATGGTAAGATTAAAAGACAAGCCATATTTGTTTTTTTTTTTTTTTTTTTACCAACAAGCTATAAATATGTATTAATTAGTTTTTTTTTTTTTAAAAAAAACTATTGTTAACTATTAACTATATATATATATATATATAATATTTGGTAAGTTATTTTATTTTATTATTGTTATTTTATTATTGTTATTTTATTATTGTAAAAAAAGAAGTTATTTTATTTTATTTTTGGTTCATTAAGAAAATTTATTAATTATCTTATTAGTTATGGAATTGACTCTTCATGCTATTCATTATCCCATAAATTATGAGATTGGCTATTGATTTTTCACTATTAATTATTTTATCTTATTTTGAAGCCTTAATTTGAGAATTTATTTTTGACAATATCTAATTTAATGAGAATTATTACAATTATTAGATAATATATTTTTCCTTTAATGCTTGATAAATAATATATTAATAATACTAAACATCTCACCTATAATCCCACCTTTTTCATCCTACTATATGTGGCATGTGAGGTGTCAAATTGTGAGTGGATATACATTAATGATGATTTATCTCACCTACCCTATGTATCCACTCGCAATTTGATACCTCACATGCCACATGTAGTGGGATGAAAAATATGGGATTGTAGGTGGGATGTGTAGCATTACTGATAATATATTATCATAGAGCCTCAACATACCGTATGAGAAGGCTTGACTTGACCTGACCATTAATTAATTTTATGTTAGAGATGTCAAAGAAATAAATCTAGAGAAATGCCTCATTATTGTTTTTCATCCCTAATGCATCTAATATCTTAGACCAGTAAGTTAAATCATGACTACTTAAATTATTGTTGCGTTACATTTTATAATTCCCACACATCGTGTGGCATAGCAATCTAAGGTTTTTTTTTTTTTTTTTTTTTTTTTTTTTTTTTTTTTTTTTTTTTTTTGTTGAAAGCTTTCATCATTAGCAGGATGCAATCTAGTTATTTCCATAAAATCCAATAACCTGTTTATTTGTACTTAATTTGAAGATCACTATATAGCAATCTCCTGAGTCCTGACTGCACAGCTCTCCTCTACCTTTTGTGTGTTTTTTTTTTCTTTTCTACAACTTATCTGAGAGAGAAAACAAATGGAGAAAAGGGTGTCAATGGTTTTGTTTTTGTTACTAATGGCTGTATCTGTTTTGAGTGATGTAGCAGATGGGAAAGCTAAAGATAGAGCAACTCTCTCAGGACTAGATAGGAAATTGAAGCTTCTCAATAAGCCTGCTGTTAAGAGTATTAAGGTATTTTTCCTGCCTTCACTTGTTAAAATTGATGACTGCTCTAACATAATATTAAGGTTCTGATTTCTATATGTAGAGTGAAGATGGCGATATTATCGACTGCGTTGACATCAACAAACAACCTGCATTTGATCATCCAGCACTAAGGAACCACAAAATTCAGGTGCGTTATTAGTACACACTCTTCTTTTTCTTGAACTACTCTCATAATATAAATTTATATTCGAAACAATGATTAATTGCTTCATGTAATATGCAGATGAGGCCGAGTTTTGATCTACCAACAGAGAAACCAGACACAAGAAATGAGTCTTCTCAGCCAGTGATACAACAGACATGGCAAAAAAGTGGAAGTTGTCCAGAGGGAACAGTTCCAATTCGCAGAATCCGAAAACAAGACTTATTGAGAGCAGCTTCTCTTGAACAATTCGGGACAAAACCCCCGAATATTCCCTTTGCATCAAACAAAACAGATATCAAGAATATCATATCTCCACCCTCCATTAATAACACCAAACTCCACGTTTTTTCTATGATTAATCGCTCGGTAACAGCCTTCAAGCAGCTGCATGCAGATGACTGAAATTTATTCTTGTTGCTGTTGTCTAACTTTTCTTGATGTACTTACTTGGCTCTATTCTCTGAATCAGTCTGCAATCTTGGTCACAGAAGGACAATATTATTCTGGAGCCCAAGGAGATATCAATGTTTGGAACCCAACCGTTGATTTGCCTGACGATTATACTACTGCTCAAATCTGGCTAAAGGCCGGCTCCGGAGAAATTTATGAAAGCGTTGAAGCAGGATGGGTGGTTAGTATATAACAATTCACAATAAAGTCATTTTCTAATACAGACGTCTAGATATAAAAAAAAAAAAAATAAAAAAAAAAAAGTGTAATTCATTAAAATGATCTAAGAATATTGGATGGGAGAATTTCCACAAAATTCAAATGCCTACCCCTAAGAATTTCAATTCCTAATGCTAAATACTGTTTTAGGATTATGATATTTTTCTCTTTTCAGGTAAATCCCAAGTTATATGGTGATCGTGGATCGCGATTTTTTGCATATTGGACTGTAAGTTCATTTTTTGTTAAGGATAAAAATTTAGCAACTATCTATAAATGTTTGTATAATTTGTTTCACGTTTATCTCATATTTGTTGTCAGAAAGATGTATACAAAACAACGGGCTGCTTTGACATAACTTGTCCGGGATTTGTGCAAACGAACCCCAAATTAGCTTTGGGCATACGCCTTGATCCAATGTCCAGTTCAGGGGGATCCCAGTATTTTCTCCCTATTGGCATATACCAGGTAACGAGTTTTTTTTTTTTTTTTTTTTTTTTTTTTTTTTTTTTTTTGTATTTATATATTGTAGGTGGTCGATCGAAATGGTATGTCGAATGGGTCGGGTAGAATCAGGCCTAAAGCAACTAAGCTGGAAGTTGGATGAATGACGTTGGTTGTCGTCTGCGGATGGTCGTCTGGACTTAGCTGAACCTGCAAAAGAACTTGAAATAGTAATAAAATGTAGAGAAATAAGAAAGGTGGGGGCTTGATGATAGCCTTAGGTATGCTTGGGCTGAGCAAAGCAGTCAGGTGACTGATGAATGAGTTCCGGTGACCGGAATTATAATCAAGACTTTAGTATAGATTTTATCGGGAGAAATCAGAGAGTTTTTTAGTGGAGGAGCCTTCTCATTTATAGTAGTGGAAGTGACTCCAACGTTCACTGATCATGTTGTGATCGTGGGCGAGATTTAGGGGGGATACTGGGAGAGATTCTCTCTTCCGGTTACCCACCAAAGCCAACGGAAGGTTTGACTTAGTCATTCAGAGACTAAGTCATGCTACTGACATGCGTTGGATCGACCAACCCAACGGGCCTGGGTTGGGTCTTTTTGATACGAGGTCTGGGCTTTGTCACATTGGGCCTATGAGCCATTTTTGGCTACCACAGTTTGTCCCCCACTCTCTAAAGGAAAAAACCTGTTGATTTGGAGAGTGATATGCGTTGGATGGATTATTTTGTCGGTTGACTCACTTCGTCGAGTCGAGTAGATATTCTTGGAACGCTATCTGACGCACCCGTGGGAACTTACGTCGTGAAGAAACGACATGTCGTTCGACAGTCATCAAGGACTTGTCGTTCGATTATCACCTCAAAGTACAGCAAATGGATCACTCTGATGGAAACGTTTAGGTTTCCCACGATGACGTCAGATGCTTTTAAACCCATGCACGGTTTTCGATAAAGGTTTCAAATTTTAAAACTGATGACTTCACCTGGGTTAACTGATAACTTCACCTTGGTTAAGAAACTGACGGGGAGTTGACACGTCGATCATGTTGGGTTAAATGGCAGTTGAAAAGGCACTGATGTGAACTAGGGTTAAAGGATGCTGGTTTATAAATAAACCTCTTCACTTAATAGACCCTATTTTGCACGATTCTTTTTCTTTGAAGCTTCTTGACTCTTTCATTTACTGAACTTTCTTCTGTGAAGTGCTGGTGTTCTACCTTCAGACGGCCTCTTTGTAATCTTTAAGGTTGGCATACGTTTGCTTATCTCCTTTTTGTTTTTTTGTTTTTTTTGTTTTTTTTATTTTTTTTGTTTACTTCTGTACATGAATCTTAGTTTGCTGCTCAGAATTTATTTGTTTGAATCTGTAAGAAGTTTTCGATATTTATTTGTGAAATGTGCATTCTTCTTTGTTTCACGATATTCCTTGATAGTTTTTGATATTTTTTGATTTGCTACCATGTTGATTTTGATCATGTATGCTGTTTCTGTCTTGCGTGCATGTCGTCGTGATTTAGGACCGTCGTTTAGTTTTGATAGAGCAACCATTTTGCGGGTAGACTACCTTTCTGAGGTTCCAAGTTGATGTTCACCTAGGGCTTCTTAATGTAGATTACCGGTTTTCTCTTCCTTTTTTTGATCTAGAAACCTTAGGTTGTGATAGTAGCATTTTGGTTTGACTGACCTGTGCTTTTTTTGCATGTCAGTTTTTTTTGGAGATATGTCGAGCGACGATTCAATTTCAATTTCGTCTTAGTCAGAGTCTGATAGTGACTTGGGAAATGGGTCTGAAGGAGTTGAGAGTGGAGCAACGAGTGTCGATAGACGAGTCACGGTTCGCGATCCGTTAGAAATCGTCAATATAAATGTCGCGGGTATATTAGATGGGGGTGGTGTTCGTGCAATAGCAACACCGGTTGAATTTCCTCAGCGTAGGAATGATGCGGAGGCGTCTACTTCTGGTCGAGCGACAGGAGTTTTGGATGTAAATCCAGTAAGTCTAATTGCCTAGGAAAATCTGGACAGCTTACGGACGATGTATGGTATTCCCAAGTCGGTCGAACTACGTGCCCCTCTAGGTCATGAACGAGCAGATTGGGATATACCTGAGTGGACGTGTTTTTACGAATACACTTTACGTCTAGGTTTCAGATTTCCAGTCCCTGAATTGGTGCGACGATTGCTGAAGTATTTTGATCTTGCTCCCGGCCAACTGATGCCAAATAGTTGGAGAATTTTGCTGAGCCTGACGGTTTTGCAAGAGACGCACAATATTAGATTTGGGTTGGGGTGTGTGCTACATAACTATTTTCTAAAAGAGCACATAGGCGACCGGGGTCGTTATATATTGACTCCCAGGAATTTTGCCAATAGGCTCATTATTGACACGACCACGAATGACCGGTTTTGGAAGGACGCATACTTCTTCGCAAAGGGCCCGCCAATTGATGGCCCTTGGGGAGCATCACGATATGTATTGAGGAGAATTTGGAACCGAAAAGGTTAATGTCGTACGACATTTCTTTTATGAATATATGTCTTTTAGTATGATAGTTTTCATAACAGTAGATGAAACTTTTTTGTAGAAATCACGCGCGCCGACAATGATGTGACGAGCGAGAGTGCGCCAGACATCACTAAAAAAATACTGAGCATCCCTCCTGAACAACGGAGTTGTAAAGTATTGCTTGCGGATGGTAAGCTTAGGCCCAGCTGTCTGTGGCGGTGGTCGACTTTGAATAGAACGCGGCGACCGTATCCTTTAGTGAAGGATTTCGCATCCTATGTTTGGATTAGGAGGAGTCTTGAAATACTTGGATGTAAAATGATTTTCTTGCCGCCTATTATTGACACTGAACGTCGTTTCACAGTAACTTCGATGTCGAACGCGAAGACGCGCCTGCCTGATAATGCTGACGCCATACAGCGTCTGAAGGAGGAAATGGCTAGGAAGCGGGCGGCAAAGAAGAGTCAGTCGGCCGACAAATCAAAAGAGGGTGATGCTGCTGAGCATGTGCACATTTATACCTCCTCCCCTGAGCGTGATGTGGGACGGAAGAGGCAAAGGAAGGACTCGACAGTCGACATTGGAAAGAAGGTTGGGGCCAGCTCAAAGAAGAAAGCTACCGAAACCTTCGAGCCCGACTCGTCGATGGTGCTGCTCTCCTCCAGGATTTCGTCGTTCGGAGATCCTGCTGGATTTCTATCCAGGTCGAACGAATTCCTCCTTGACGTTGACGAGGAAATCTTGAAGAAGAAGCAGCCTGAGGAAGTTATTGATACGGGCGTACTCTCAGTGTTTCAGGTAGTTTATTTTGACATGTCATTTCAACTGGTACCCCCTCCTTTTATTTTTTACTTACGATATTTGCTTTTGCAGGCTTTTCAGGCGCAGTTGTATCTACGCGACAGGTACAAGTCGACTAACGACAAGTGTCAAAAGTTAAAAAAGGTGAACGAGGCTCTCAGAGCAGAAAAAGCCAAAGCTGTTGCTCGTCTGAATGATCTAGAGCAGAAAGTTTCTGTTCTAGAAAATAACTTGAAGAGCATGGAAGAAGAGAGAGATCGTCACCGTGTAGAGTCAACGAATGCGAGGGCAATGGTGGCTGAGAAGGAAGGCGAAGTTGCTAGTTTGGAGGATCAGCTTACGTCGATCGCCTCCATAGCGATATGCAAGGCCAGGGCGGAGTTGTTTAAAGGATATCTGTCAGGTCAGCATGTCAATTGGAAGCAAGCGGAAATGCAAGAGGTGATCGACACCTGCGAAGAGATGCTTAGGCTGGATGAGCCTTTGCCTGAAGAAGAGGCGGACGCAGGGGAGAATGCTGACAAGACCCTCGAACAGTCGACGAGCGTGAATGACGATGCTGCTGATCCACCACTTGAGTGAGACTTCAAAAAGAAAATTTTTTATGATTTGTTGATGATTCGGTCGTCCCCGACCCTCATTTTGTATTTGTAACGGATGTTTATGGTCGACTTCGACCATTGAAAAAGATTTTTATCCTTATTTCTTTAACTGAAGTTTCGCTTTTGTTTCGACTCTTTTATGCAGTGATAGTTTTGGACTTGTATGACATAAGTTTGTATACCCCACGCCCATGAATGATTCGATCGACTTATAGAAAAATTGTATGAGATAAGCCTGTAGACTTACGCCTATAAACGAGTCGATCGACTTGTGTAAAAAATGTATAAGCTTGTAAACTTACACCTATAAATGAGTCGATCGACTTGTGTAAAAAATGTATAAGATAAGCTTGTAAACTTACGCCCATAAATGAGTCGATTGACTTGTGTAAATTGAAAATGTATGAGATAAACCTGTAAACTTACGCCCATAAAAGAGTCGATCGACTTGTGTAAATTGAAAATGTTGAGATAAGCCTGTAAACTTACGCCCATAAATGAGTCGATCAACATAGTAATTATGATAAAAAGTTTCAGTATGATCTCATTGTCGATGACTGTAATTCATAATTCGATTTCACGTGTTTATGGTCGACAAGACCTTTTATAAACAGTATCGTGTACATGTGTTTCGTGGTCGACAAGACCTTGTTAAAAATAATATTGCGTACATGCGTTTTTTGGTCGACAAGACCTTGTTACAGATAATATCGTGCACATGCGTTTTTTGGTCGACAAGACCTTGTTACAGATAATATCGCGTGCATGCGTTTTTTGGTCGACAAGACCTTGTTACAGATAATATCGCGTACATGCATTTTTTGGTTTTCATTTGACATCTGTCCCTAGTACTACGCTTTGTTTTCAGTCGACATATTTGCAGCCGTCATTTGTCTTGTCCCCAGTGCTATTCCCCCAACTCTTAACATGTGTTTGTCATAAAAGGCTGTTGAGAGTTTGACATTGGGTTGAAGGTTGCGAGCGTCGTACCTGAACTAAGACAGTGGTTGCTTATTGATGTCGACAGTTAAATTATATATTTCTGTGAGCTCAGGTTTGCACTTAGTTGCACTAAGTCGTCATCATTGCTCCTTGGGGGTCGATTTCGTTAATAGGGAATTGTCGATGGAACATAAAAAATAATATTTAAAGAATTGAAATAACTAGTTTAAAAATGGTACTGTTTTAGATGTAGTGCATTCCAGCTGTTGTGCCGCTCTCAACCGTCGAGGCCTCGTATTTTGTATGCTCCCCGCCCGATGACATCTGTTATTTGATAAGGTCCTTCCCATGTCGGCCCTAATTTTTCGGCGCCTTCTTCCCTTGTATTTTGGAACACTCGTCGTAGTACCCAGTCGTGGAGTTTGAAGACTCGGACATTAACCTTCTTATTGTAGTGTCGAGCGACTTGTTGTTGGTACGATTGAGTTTTTAGGGCTGCACGATCTTGTCGTTCGTCGAGGTGGTCAAGTTCAAAACTGAGCTCCAAGTTGTTCTGTTCTTCATTAGGATTCTTGCTGTTGGCGGTCGACAACCTGGTTTCTATTGGGATGACTGCTTCTGACCCGTAGATGAGTGAGAAGGGAGTTTCTCCTGTCGACCGTCGTGGGGTAGTTCTGTATGACCATAAGATCTCTGGAAGCTTCTCTGCCTACTGGCTTTTCTCAGCTTCCAGTCGTTTCTTCAATGTGTTGACAATTGTCTTGTTGGTCGACTCCGCTTGTCCATTTGCTTGTGGATATCGTGGAGTTGAGAAGCTTAACTTGATTGTGTATTTGTCGTAGAAATTTTTGAAGTCGAACGAAATGAACTGGGACCCATTGTCGGTCACTATCTCCTTTGGGACCCCAAACCTGCATATGATATTTTTCCATATAAAATTGCGTACCTCAGTGTCGCGTACTTGTTGATATGCTCCGATTTCAACCCATTTGGTGAAGTAGTCTGTCAGGACTAACATGTAGACGACACCGCCTGGCGCAGCTGGTAGCTTACCTACAATATCCATTCCCCATTTCATAAAAGGCCAAGGGGCCGAGATTGAATTCAACATACCTGGGGGGAGATGTGATATCAGTGCGAAGCGTTGGCACTTGTCGCATGATTTGACGTGATTTTGAGAGTCAATTCGCATAGTCGGCCAGTAATATCCTGCTGTGATGGCTCTGTTCAACAAGCTACGGGCGCCGGAATGATTTCCGCATTCCTCTTGGTGCAAACTTTTCAGGACGTCGTACGCTTCTTGAGGGGTCACACATCTCAAATATGGGCCTGTGAATGATTTCTTGTAAAGTTTACCATACAGGATGTAAAACTTGGCTGCTTTTGCTTTGATTCTCCTTGTTTCTGCCCTGTCGTCTGGTAAAATGTCTGCTTGGAGGTAATTGAAGATCGGCTCTATCCAGCTTCTTCCGTTGTCGACCGGTGCCACTGTTTCTAATTCTTGAATTGATGAAGACATCAGATAGATTATTGGAACTGATTTTGAATTGTTCGTTGTCGTCGAACCCAGGCTTGCTAGTGCGTCTGCTCGTGTGTTCTCGGATCTGGGTATTTGCTCGATTGAAAAATCGTCGAAAGTCGACTGCAGCTGTTTGACTTTGTTCAGATAGGCCGACATTCTCTGATCCCTCGCCTCATATGTGCCATTTACTTGTCGAACGACTAATTGAGAATCGCTTCGTACTTTAATGACTTTCACATTTAGGTTTTTTACGAGGTCGAGCCCGGCGATTAAGGCTTCGTATTCGGCTTCGTTGTTCGTTGCATGAAATCCACAGTGGACCGACTGCTCCAGTATGTCCCCTTGTGGGGATTCGAGTACCAATCCTAATCCGCTTCCTTTGATGCTACTTGATCCGTCGACCGACAAGATCCATCTACCGGGTGTAGCTGTTTCTGTTAGTGCAACTAGTTCCTGTTCGGCCTGCACACTTTCACCAGGGGTAAAATCCGCAATAAAATCGGCTAATACCTGTGATTTCATCGCTGATCGCGGGTGGAAACTGATGTCGTACTCGCTGAGTTCTATTGCCCACTTCGTCAGTCGACCTGAAAGTTCAGGTTTATGAAGTATATTTTTGAGGGGATAAGCAGTTAATACCTTAATTGAGTGGCACTGGAAGTATGGTCTGAGTTTACGGGCTGCCATCACAAGAGCAAGAGCTAGCTTCTCCAGTCGACTGTATCTGGTTTCGACGTCGAGCAGAGTCTT
Organism: Acer saccharum; assembly: GCA_030490815.1. NCBI lineage: Eukaryota > Viridiplantae > Streptophyta > Magnoliopsida > Sapindales > Sapindaceae > Acer > Acer saccharum. The sequence goes on along the minus strand of CM059868.1, from coordinate 53,325,584 downwards.
GCTTACGTAGTAGACTGGATGCTGATTACTATCCTCTTCTCTGACTAAGACTGCACTTACGGCTGTGTTAGACACGGCTAGGTATATGAACAGTGTTTCGTTGTCCTTTGGTTTCGACAGTAATGGGGGTGACTTCAAATAGGTTTTCAAATCTTGCAATGCTTTCTTACAGTCATCGTTCCATTTGAACGCTTTGTTCTTCCTGAGGATGTTAAAGAATGGGAGGTATTTTTCGGACGACTTCGATATGAATCGGTTCAGCGCTGCGACTCGACCGGTTAGTTTCTAAACGTCCTTCATGCATTTAGGCGACTCAATATTTTCGATCGACCGTATTTGATCTGGATTAGCTTCGACGCCTCTTTGAGTGACTAGGTAGCCTAGAAATTTTCCTGAGGACACACCAAAAGAACACTTAGTAGGGTTCAGTTTCATACCATATTGGTCGAGTACGTCGAACAACTGCCGCAGATGGTCGATATGTTACTGGGCGACTAACGACTTGACCAACATGTCGTCGATGTAGACTTCCACCGTCGATCCAAGCATCTTGGCGAATATTTTGTTGACTAGCCTCTGGTATGTTACACCTGTATTTTTTAAACCAAAGGGCATTACTTTGTAACAAAAGATACCTCTTTCGGTGACAAAGGCAGTTTTTTCTTGGTCGTCTGGATGCATCAGAATCTAGTTGTAGCCGGAGTAAGTGTCCATGAAGCTCAATAATTCATGCCCTGCAGTTGCGTCGACCAGCATGTCGATGTGTGGAAGTGGAAATGAATCCTTGGGACATGCCTTGTTGAGATCAGTGAAGTCGATGCAGACTCACCACTTCCCGTTTTTCTTTTTTACCACGACGACGTTTGCCAGCCAGTCTGGATATTTTACTTCTCTCACTGAACCGGTGTTGAATAATTTTTGTATCTCTTCGTTGATCACTTTGTTCCTTTCGGGAGCGAATTTTCTTCTCTTTTGTTTAACTGGCCGATGGTTTGGGTCGACTTGTAGTCGGTGAACCATTACTTCTGGGTCGATTCCGATCATGTCTTCGTGCGACCAGGCAAAGCTGTTGCGGCATTCTCTCAAGAATTCGACTAACTGCTTTCCGATGTCGTCTGGTAACCTCGACCCGATGAATACCTTACGATTTGGTTGGTCTGGGTCGATAGATACCTCGTCGAGTTCCTCCATTTTCTGCTTGGTTGGAGTCGACTCGACCGTGGCTTCCTGTAATTGCTATAATTCTTGTTTTTTCTTTTTTAAAGCGTTTTGGTAGCACTCCCTAGCGGCTTTTTGCTCTCATTTAATTTCTTTAACTCCCCACTTGGTTGGAAACTTGATCAGCTGATGGTAAGTCGATGGGATTGCCTTCAACTCGTGTATCCAGGGTCTGCCGAGTATGGCGTTGTAAGGGGATTGGCAGTCGAGTACTAGGAAGTTGATGTATAAGTTGACCCCTTCAGCGTAGACTGGTAGCACAATTTTGCCTAGCGTACTCTTTTGCTCTCCACTGAACCTAGTCAACATAGTCGTTCGACGACTGAGTTTCGATTCGTCGACCTGCATTTCTCTTAGAGCACTGTTAAATAAAATATTGCACGAACTGCCATTATCAATTAAAATGCGTTTAGTTAAACAATTAGCAATATGCAAAGAAATGACTAAAGCATCATGGTGGGGAGAGAACAAATCTGATTTATCGGTCGATCGAAAGGTGACGGTTTCGTCGACTTTGGATGGGTGTTCTCGATTTGGTTGGATTTCTGTGTTTGACACTTGTCGTGTGTGTCTCTTGGCTGCCGAGTAGCTTACGCCACTGACCTCAGATCCACCGAAAATACAATTGATCACCCTATCTTGCCTAAGAGGGTCTGGAGGGCTGTCGACTGCGCCAGTTTGCCTTTGGTCGTTACGTCTGGCGTAAGTTTGCTTTCCCTTGTCGGTCAGGAATTCCCGTAGATGTCCTTGTTTCATGAGCTCGGCCACCTCAAATTTTAAGGCGATGTAATCTTCCGTGCGATGGCTGTGATCACCATGGAACTCGCATCGAAGTTTTAGATCCCTATGTTCGGGAAGGGCGTTCATTTTCCGCGGACACTTGATCTTCTTGCCCATTTCTCTCATAACTGCAACGAGGTCGACTGGTTCAATGCTAAGGAGGTATTCTGGTGCTTCCACCTTTGGTCGACTCTACCTTGGAATACCGCGCCCGTAGGTGCTTCTCTCACCAGAGCTTTCGTGCAGCGACTGGACGTTTCTTCTGTCGCTTGTCGGGTATGGTTCCGACCGTCTGTCGTTAAACTTTCTATCGATTCGCTCGTTTCGACGACCTCCATAGTAACTGCTGTTGGCTTTTCCAACGAAGTTCGCCTCATCTTCCTCCCACTTGATCTGAGCCCATGCTTTGACCAATACATCTTCCATTGTCCTGCAAGGGTATTTGGTAAGTTCCTTGTATAAATCAGAATCAAACCTGAGACCTTTTCTGAAGGCATAGATGGCAGTCGCCTGGTTGCAGTGCGGGATCTGCACTTTTTCTCTGTTGAAATGTCCGACGTAGGCTCGTAAGTTCTCGCCAGTCCTCTGCGTTATGGTGTAGAGGTCATCCAACAACTTTTCCAACTTGCGGCTGCTTGCAAATTGCTCCACGAACGTGTCCGTCAGCTGTGCAAAAGAATCAATAGAATTATTAGGTAAATTTGTGTACCACTGTAGGGCAGGACCACTAAGGCTAGATCCGAAGGCCTTGCACATGCATGCTTCTCTAAGATCGCGTGGGATTGCGGCAGTGAACATCCTCTGTTTGTACTGTGCTATATGGTCGTCCGGATCGGTCGTCCCTTCGTACTGCTTCATGTTTGGGAAGTTGAACTTCTTAGGCATCTCCATAAGAGCTATTGCATCGACGAAGGGCGAGTCAGCGAAGCTATTTGCGGTACTTTTCTTGATAGGAGCTGGGACTCCTGGGATTCTTTGGATGAGAGCTTCCATTTCTGCAAACCTGCGAGAAAATTCTAGGTTAGCAGATAAATGTAAGTCTGGCCCCGGTTTTACCAATCCGGGTGTCGACTGGAGAGACATAACCGCCTTTGGGATATTGTCCGGTTGTTGATCTACTGGCTGTTCGTGTTCGTTCACAGCATCGTTTCTGGCGGGTACGTCATTGAGGTCGATCTCAACCCTTGCCGTCTGAAGTGTTGGTCGATTCTGATAGTCGATCGGATTTGCTTCTGGTGCGATGGGGTTGTCTGGAACTCTCCGAATAGGTCGGTCGACGACGTGATCGTCGTTTGATGTCGGGATTGGGTGCTTCGAAGTGGCTGAATCTGGAACTACTCCGTCGACCAGCGTTCTCAATTCTTCGTTTGCTGCCCGGATTGCCACATTTTCCGCTTCGAGCGCTTGTAGCCTCTCAGCACTGGCGGCCATTTGGGCGGTCAACATAGCGACCTGCTCTTCGACGGTTGGGTTTGATCCATTTCCGACCATGTTGAGTTGTAGTTAGGATTGATTGATTGGGACTCAAAGGTAGTTGCAATGGGCCCCACGGTGGGCGCCAAACTGTAGGTGGTCGATCGAATTGGTATGTCGAATGGGTCGGGTAGAATCAGGCCCAAAGCAACTAAGCTGGAAGTTGGATGAATGACGTTGGTTGTCGTCTGCGGATGGTCGTCTGGACTTAGCTGAACCTGCAAAAAAACTTGAAATAGTAATAAAATATAGAGAAATAAGAAAGGTGGGGGCTTGATGATAGCCTTAGGTATGCTTGGGCTGAGCAAAGCAGTCAGGTGACTGATAAATGAGTTCCGGTGACCGGAATTATAATCAAGACTTTAGTATAGATTTTATCGGGAGAAATCAGAGAGTTTTTTAGTGGAGGAGCCTTCTCATTTATAGTAGTGGAAGTGACTCCAACGTTCACTGATCATGTTGTGATCGTGGGCGAGATTTAGGGGGGATACTGGGAGAGATTCTCTCTTCCAGTTACCCACCAAAGCCAACGGAAGGTTTGACTTAGTCATTCAGAGACTAAGTCATGCTACTGACATGCGTTGGATCGACCAACCCAACGGGCCTGGGTTGGGTCTTTTTGATACGAGGTCTGGGCTTTGTCACATTGGGCCTATGAGCCATTTTTGGTTACCACATATATTATGTTACAATCAATATTAATATAACTCTATATATGTGTCTTGTTTCAGGATCCTAACATAGGAAATTGGTGGTTAAAAATTTTACAAAATTATGAAGTTGTAGTTGGGTACTGGCCTAAAGAACTTTTTGCATACCTATGGCACAGTGCGTCATTGGTTGAATGGGGAGGAGAAGTTTACAGCCAAAATGTGAAGAAGCATCTAATAGTTTTGAATAATTGTGTGTAATATTGCATTACGTTTTTAATTTATGATACAAGGTATTTATACAAGATACATCAGGTCTGATGTTAATGAAATTAAATACAACTAATCCTCTTTGTACACGGCAACACTTATGATTGAGTTAGTTGTTGCCTTGTGAATCTCTACCTCTAATATGCCCCCGCAAGATAGAGCTTCCGTCGAGGACGCCTATCTTGGACCGATGATCTTGGAAATGTTTGCGGGAGAGAGCTTTGGTGAGGGAATCAGCTAGCTGATCCTTTGTATTAACATGCACGACACGCAGTTGGTGGCGCGCCACTTGATCCCGAACGAAGAAAAAATCAATGGCAACATGTTTCATGCGGCTGTGGAAGATGGGATTGGCACACATATAAGTGGCACCGACATTATCACAATAGATGACAGGGGTGGCCGGTACCTTTAGTTGAAGTTCTTGGAGAAGGTGACCGAGCCAGTTAAGTTCTGCAGTTGCCGAAGCAATGGCACGAAATTCTGCCTTAGTGGACGATCGGGCAACTGTGTGTTGCTTTTTGGAACTCCAGCTAATGGGTGTGGAACCAAGGAACACAATGTAAGCTGTCGTAGATCGACGGTCATCAGGATCACCCGCCCAATCCGCATCGGCAAAGGCATGAAGATTCAGTGGAGAGCTGCGAGACAGAAGCAAGCTGTGGGCAAGGGAACCCCTAAGGTACCGTAACACACGCTTGACGGCATTCCAGTGAGTTGTGGTCGGTTTATGCATGAATTGGGAGAGCTTATTCACCGCAAAAGAGATGTCTGGACGAGTTAGGGAAAGGTACTGCGGGGACCCGAGCACTTGCCTATACTGAGTCGCATCCGTTGGCGCACTACCATCATTCAGTTTTAGTGACTCAATGAGAGATAGTGGTGTGGAGACAGGTTTGGCGTCAAACATGTTAGCCTTAACAAGAAGATCTCGAATGTACTGCTGTTGAGATAGGTAGAGCCCATGGGAGGTACGATGAGCTTCAACTCCAAGGAAGAAGGAGAGAAGACCAAGATCTTTTAGGGAGAACCGAAGAGCCAAGGTGGCGATAAAATCACGAACCTGGGAGTCTGAAGAGCCAGTGACGATGATGTCGTCAACATACACTAGGAGGTACAGTGTGGTACCAGGACGTTGACGAATGAAGAGGGAAGCATCACAGGTGGAGTTAAGGAAACCGGCAGCCAAGAGAAAATTACGAAGTTCTGTGTACCATGCCCTCGAAGCCTGACGAAGACCATAAATCGCCTTTTTGAGCTTGCACACATGTTGTGGTTTAGTGGAGTCAATGAAGTCAGGTGGCTGGATCATGTATACATCATCAGTGAGCGTACCTTGCAAAAAAGCATTATTGACATCAAGCTGGCGCAGAGGCCAGCCATTAGTAACTGCAATGGTTAAAATAAGTCTGACAGTGACAGGTTTCACTACAGGACTAAAGGTGTCATGAAAGTCAACCCTAGGGCGTTGATGAAAGCCTTTGGCCACAAGACGTGCTTTGTATCTAGCCACAGAACCATCAGGGTGGCGTTTGATCCGAAAGATCCATTTACAACCAACCACATTCTGAGATGGATGGGATGGAACCAAATCCCACGTGCCATTCTTGGCAAGGGCATCATATTCCGAACTCATGGCCTGTCGCCATTCAAGATGCTTCCGGGCTTGTGTCAAGGAAGAAGGTTTGGTTTGGGGAGGTATATGAGTGGTGGCTGTGAGATCGAAGATCACCTTCGGTTTGAACACATGGCTCTTAGACCGGGTTTGGATAATTCTAGCGGGAGAGGGATGGATGGGTTCGGGTAGATGCTGAACCGAGGCATCGGTGGACAGTGGAGAGGAGAATTGGGCTGGTTGCGTGACACCTGGTGTGTCGGTTGGGTGGGACTGACTTGGGAGGGTCATGGATGGCACGGGCTGGCTGCATGTGTTGAGCGGCAGCTGGTGAACAGGTGGTAAGTGTGGGGAGATAGAAGTGGCCGGTGATGACACAGGTACATGGATGATGTCATGAGGCAATGAATCATCAAGAGAAGTGGATGTAGGATCAGTGTGTAGTGGACAATTTTGAGCAGACCTGACAGTAGGGGGAGGAGACGGTAACCAAGGAACAATATCGGGGGGAGTATGGGATGACTTATGACCGAGTTCCTTGGCGAACGGAAATTCCGTTTCGACAAATACGACATGACGAGAGACATAGACCCTGTTAGAGTGACGATCTAGACACAGGAAGGCATTGTGGTCGGTGGAATAACCAACAGGGTCTATGTCTCTCGTCATGATACAAGGTATAATAGTTTTGAATAATTGTGTGTAATATTGCATTACGTTTTTAATTCATGATACAAGGTATTTATACAAGATACATCAGGTCTGATGTTAATGAAATTAAATACAACTAATCCTCTTTGTACACGGCAACACTTATGATTGAGTTAGTTGTTGCCTTGTGAATCTCTACCTCTAATAGCATCCTCCACACACGAAGACTCAAATGGGAAGTGGATCATTTCCACAGACTCTGAAGGGTTATGCTGCCAGGATAAAAAATGTTAGAATTATGGATACTACTCACAAATTGAAATACCCTGAATGGGTGGACATTGGGTCTGATGAACAAGATTGCTACAGTGTATTGAACTATGTTCCTGGAAATAATGTTGAACCTGTATTTTACTTTGGAGGTCCTGGTCAAGGTCCTCAATGCAATTAAGGATTGCAAATTAACTTGAATGCTTTTGATATTCACAAAAATATTTAAAACAATATAAGGGTATTACTGAGAACATGAAACTCTATCATATATAATAATTGTTGATTTTCGGATTGGACTCATCGGATACTGCATGTTGTTCAATTAAACTCCATTTGTGTTTTCTAGCTTTTCTTTCTCTTTTTACTGGGCTAAACACTGTCATTTTGACAAAAAAAAAAAAACACAAACACTTTGTTCTTTCACTACGTACAGAGATGTTGAAAACACGATTTGAAACAACACTCTTCATTTAGATTTTCCTTTTCTCTTTGTTTCTTATAAATAATATTATCTTAGGAATAGTTGAAGTCAGAATCACAAAAAAAATAAAAATACATAAACCCTAAAATTTTCTGATTAATCGCTATCCATTTTGACATTAGAAGCCATGAAATCGGGTTTATCAAGATCATCTCCAATCAAATTGAGAATAGAGATTATTGAAGAAGGATTCGATGGGTTATTATATATATATATACACTTTTTGGCAAGAAATAAAAAGGTTTCCAAGGTGAAACTGAGAAGGTAACACTAAAAAATAAATGGGGGTGTCAGGTGTGGGAAAATAAGGAAGAGCTAGGGGTGGGCATCCATTGGATCACTTCATATTTCGATCAAACCGATAAAAAACCAATACTATAAGGTTTTTGAAAAAAATGAACCGATTCAATAAAATTGAGATTTGTCAACCGATAAAAAACCAACCGAACTGCCAATATGGGTGTAGCTTTGCTGGTAGATGGACGAACTTGGGGCTTGGACAAATGACTCCCAAGTCAGCGGCTCGAATCCTACCAATCACAAAATGTTTCAAGAAAATATATGGTATAGGTGGATAGATAGATAACGTCAAAAAAAAAAAAAAAAAAAAAAAAAAAACCGACCGAACTGGACCGGTTTGGTTCGATTCAGTTTTTTCGGTTTTAGGCCTATTGGGCCAATTACTGTTATTACACATTTTTCTTACATATTTAATCAATTTGGCCCGCATTTGATTAAATTAACTTATGGGCTTAAAGGAAATTTCATTATGGGCTTGAACAAATTGATTTTACTAGGTTAAAATAATATATATATATATATTTTTTAAAAACACACTTTTATCATCAATACATTAAAAAAAAAGGATCAGACCCAAATGAACATCAACTTCATCATTAATAAACTAATCACAATTCCTTGTGAAAATTTTTACAAATAAAGTCATAAATAATTTCTTCCTGATCTTCTCCACGAACTAGAGAAAGATCACAGACCAACTTTTTCTCATATTCAACCACAATCTCAATGAATAACCCAACATTACAACTCCATTTCTCACCACATCACGCAAACCACACAAAAAACAAAAAAACAGATGGCACGCACTGATAGTCACGATCTTTCACTCGAACCGCTCCAGCCGAGTGATGCAGCGAAGGGAGGATTTTAATATTTTTCATGTAAATTACTTTCTATAAAGACAATTTCACCACATGACTGTTAAATTGGCTCATACAATGATACAAGTTTTTTTTTTCCGTGTATGTGAGTGGTAGGCAAAGTGAGTACTTAAAGTAAAGTGTAGTTTTTTTTTTTTTTTTTTTGACAAGTGTATTTGAGTGCTATTGTTGTAGACAAATGGAAGAACAAGAACCCATATGCATCTGCATGAATAATTTTGTTATTCCTCCAAACATTTCTCTCCCTCTTTTCACACAGTTCACTACTCTACTTTACAATGGCGGCGGTAACGATAGCAAACGAAATTGAAAAGGCAAGTGCAGCTGGTTCCAAACCATACAACAACAACAACAACAAAGAAGAACAGAATATGATGACCTCTAGTTCTAATAAACAAGAAACTAATTTCGAATTGATGGATTCTCTCTACTGTGCAGCAGCAGATGGCAACATTGAGAAATTCAAACAACACTCCAAGAACCTCGACCAAATATTGACACCGTCCAGTAACACAATCCTCCATATCCAAATCACAGCCCGAATCAGTTCTCAAAATATGAATTTCGTGAAAGAGATACTTGAAATGTGTCCAGAACTACTATGAAGGCCAATAAAAAAGATGAAACATTGCTACACATAGTGGCCAAGCACGGACATGCTGATTTAGCCAAGTTCCTTCTTGAAGAATGCAAGAAGAAACTAACCTTTCGAAAATGACCAAGAACTTGGGATAAAAAACACAAGTCTGAAGCTGCAGATGATCAATGAAACTAAAGACACAGCCTTGCACGAGGCCATGCGCTACAATAACATTGATTTGGTACAGTTATTGATCGAAGCAGATCGTAAATTGCCTTATGATGCTAATAAGTTGGCGAGACTCCACTGTACCTAGTGGCGGAGAGGGGATATGCAGAGGTTTTGGAGCAGATTTTAGGCACTTGCGATTCACCAGCTGACCATGGCCCCTGTGATAGAACCGCTTTGCACGTGGCCGTAATTCGCAAGGATGAAGGTGAATTTAATTATTCTTTTATTAATTGATTTGTCATTTGTGATGCTAATATGATCTTAAGACATAGGAAACAATATCTATTATGTAATTCTATTTTGTGTGACAAATTATTCAAGTTTTGGTTATTGAAGGTGATTTTGAAAAATGCATTTTATTGATTTTGTTTTAGATATGGTGGAAACATTGTTACAAGCTGGAGAAAGGATTCACAAAAGCAAATAGGACCATCAAGGGTAGACACCACTTCATTTCGTTGTATATTTTGGATACATTGAGATTCTGAAGAAGTTACTTAATAAAGATAAATCCGCAGCCTATATAAAGCTTGTACGGAAAGAATTAGACAGCTCTTCATGTCGCGGCTGGCCTTGGCAAGGTAAACATAATGCAAGAACTTATGTCTATTCGTCAAGACTATTGTGAAATGATATCCAGTGAGGAGTGGATCCAGATCCTTTCTTCTTTTGCTAAGTTGTCCAGATTTATATCCATTTAAGATTGTTATTATCCATTGTATCCGACTTCATGTAGCCAATTTTTAAGCTCAAGTAACTGACAACCAAAACATTAACGAGACAACAAAATTTTTAGATGCATCTTGTCAGACCTTACTTTGCTGTATTAATCCTTTCATAAATAAGATTTATGTTCTATTTTTAGAAGAAAAAAAATTTAATCCTTTCATATATAAGATTTATGTTCCATTTTTTTTAGAAACAAAATCTGCTAATTATATAATTGGATTAGATAAGACTAAATGCGGATTTATGTTCCACTAATCAGCTGCAGTAATTAAATCCTGACAAATATGGAACATAGTTAATCCTTATATTTGAAAGAAAAATAAATTAATCCTTTCATATGTAAGATTTATATTCCCAATGTTAGAAGAAATTTTTTTTGCTGTCTTTTAATTGGATTAGATAAGGCTAAATACTAATTATTTGGTTGGCAATAGTAATTAAATCCTGACTAATATGGAAACATAGTTAAGAGTTTGTACCTGGATAATGTAACAAATTGGGTCATGAGAAAGCCAGATATGTTGTTGGTTTAGGCAGCTCTGTCACTTGGAGCTGTTTTTTGTTTGTTGTTAGCCAGGATGGATTTGCCTTTTAATTCTGTTTTTGTTGATTATATTTCGTTTTCCCTTATAAATATATATATATATATATATATATATATATATATATATATATATATGGAAACATAGTTAACAGAGCCTGAATCTTATTTCCATAAAATTCAATAAGCTATTTATTTGTACTTTGAAGATCACATTTTAGCTTCAAACACTGAACAGCTCTCCTTTGCCTTGTGTGTACAACTGGAGAAAAGGGTGTCAATGCTTTTGCTACGGTTGATGTCAATTAATTCCCTTTCTGGATCTGGATTCCCTCCTCACCTCATTTTGTCCTTACCTAAATCAATGGTCTTGATTAATTCTATGAATAATTCTACTTTACCCAAATTTGGTGCCAAAATCCGGTGCCCAAATGATGTGGCAACACCGTAATCTATTCATTTAAATCATGTAACTCTAATACAATTTAAATAAATGGATTAAAATGATGCTATATCATTTGAGCACCAAATTTGGACAAAGTAGCATCATTGTAATTCTATTAGTAAAGATATGAAAATTAATATAAATAATCAAGATTTGCTATATTATACACATATCAATAGATTATAGATTAGATTATGGATGTGAGATTGTGAGGACAAGTTAAGGAAACAAAATCTGTTTATTATATAATTGGAATAGATAAGGCTAAATAAGGATTTTTGGCTGGCATTCCCCTAATCTCGGCTGCAGCAATTGAATCCTGACAAATATGGAACATAGTTAAGAGAGCCATAATATTATTTCCATAAAATCCAGTCAGCTATTTTTTTGTACTTAATTTGAAGATCACTATATAGCTTCAAACATTCGATCTCCTGACTGCACAGCTCTCCTCTGCCTTTTGTGTGTGTGTGTGTTTTTTTTTTTCCTTTTCTACAAGTTATCTGAGAGAGAAAACAAATGGATAAAAGGGTGTCAATGGTTTTGTTTTTGTTACTAATGGCTGTATCTGTTTTGAGTGATGTAGCAGATGGGAAAGCTAAAGATATAGCAACTCTCTCAAGACTTGATAGGAAATTAAAGCTTCTCAATAAGCCTGCTGTTAAGAGTATTAAGGTATTTTTCTTGCCTTCATTTCCTTGTTAAAATTGATGACTGCTCTAACATAATATTAAAGTTCTGATTTCTATATGTAGAGTGAAGATGGCGATATTATCGACTGTGTTGACATCAACAAACAACCTGCATTTGATCATCCAGCACTAAGGAACCACAAAATTCAGGTGCGTGATTAGTACACTCTTCTTTTTCTTGAACTGCTCATAATATAAATTTATGTTCGAAACAATGATTAATTGCTTCATGTAATATGCAGATGAGGCCTAGTTTTGATCTACCAACTGAGAAACTAGACACAAGAAATGAGTCTTCTCAGCCAGTGATACAACAGACATGGCAAAAAAGTGGAAGTTGTCCAGAGGGAACGGTTCCAATTCGCAGAATCCGAAAACAAGATTTATTGAGAGCAGCTTCTCTTGAACAATTCGGGATAAAACCCCCGAATGTTCCCTATGCGTCAAACAAAACAGATATCAAGAATATCATATCTCCACCCTCCATTAATAACACCAAATTCCAAGTTTTGTCTACAATTAATCGCTCGGTAACAGCCTTCATGCAGCTGCATGCCTGCATGCACATGACTGAAATTTATTCTCGTTGTTGTTGTCTAACTTTTCTTGATTTACTTACTTGACTCTATTCTCTGAATCAGTGTGCAGTCTTGGTCACAGAAGGACACTATTATACTGGAGCCCAAGGAGAAATCAATCTTTGGAACCCAACTGTTGATTTGCCTGACGATTATACTACTGCTCAAATATGGCTAAAGGCCGGCTATGGAGAAATTTATGAAAGCGTTGAAGCAGGATGGATGGTTGGTACATAATAATTCACAATAAAGTCATTTTCTAATATAGATGTCTAGATTTTAACAAAAATCTAGATATATATATATATATATATATATATATATATATATATATATATATATATATAAAGAAAAAAGAAAAAAGATAATTCTGTTATTTATCCAAAAAATTATGGTGTTGTTCACATTTATCATTTCTTAATAAGTTAACTGTTTTTATCCATATTTAGTGGTTTAACGGAAATACCCTTTAAAAAAATTTTGTTAGACTTCCATATCCTCATCATTTTTTTTTTCTTTCTCTCTTTCAAGTATTCTCTCTCATCAATTTTAAGTTTTTACTTTCATCAATTTTAATAACTTGAATCTTCATTGACACTTTCTCTCTCTTCGAAGATTTTTCTTATTTCTCTCATTCATTTGTGTTTCTCTCTCTACAATTTTCTCTATTTGAAATATTGTTTTCATAGCCAAAACGATTCCAACAGTATATTATAGGCAAAAATTTGATATCGTTTCCAGAAAATTTACACGATAAAATATTAGCATGATTACTCGATGAAATATTAACATCATTACACAATGTTGATATTTCATTGTGTAATAATGTTGATATTTCATCATGTAATGTTTCTGGAAGCAGATCTTCATTTGAAGATCTGGAAAGAAAAAAAATTAGATGGAGGTTGAACATTGTTCACAGACCTCCATTGATGGAGGTCGAACAAACCTCCATCAGTAAATGTTGAACAAACCTCCATCACATACCTCCATTGAGGTTTGTTAAACCTCCATCAATGGAGATTGATGAAGAATTGAAGATGATTTTTAAAGAAAAATCTCTCTCAAATGTCATAAATGCACTAAGAGTATTTTTGTCCAAAAATCATTTCTCTTGGATAAAAATAGTAAAATTATTGAGAAATGACATTTTTGAATACTCCCTAATTTTTAAGGCTATTTATAGTTTTGGCCCTATAAAAAAAGGAGTGTAATTCATTAAAGAGAAAATTATGCTATTTATCCAAAAAAAAATTATGGTGTTGTCACATTTATTCATTCTCAATAAGTTAACTGTTTTTATCCATATTTATCAGTGGCTTGACGGAAATACCCTTTAAAATTCTTTTGTTGACTTTCATATCCTCATCTTTAATTACTTTTTTTTCTTTCTCTTTTCAAGTTTGCTCTCTCATCAATTTTAAGTTTTTACTTTCATCAATTTAATAACTTGAATCTCCATTAACACTTTCTCTCTCTTTGTAGATTTTTCTTGTTTCTCTCGCTACAATTTTCTTTACTCGAAATATTGTTTTCATAGCTGAAACGATTCCAACTGTATATTATGGGCAAAAATTTGATATTGTTTTTCCCTTCAAAAGTCATTTAAAAATGTTTCCAGAGACTTTACACAATAAAATATTAACATGATTGCACAATGAAATATTAACATCATTACACGATGTTGATATTTCATCGTGTAATAATGTTGATATTTCATTGTGTAAAGTTTCTGGAAACAAATCTCCATTTGAAGATCTGGAAAAAAAATCAGATGGAGGTCGAACAAACCTCCATCAATAGTGGTTTGTTCATAGATGTTGATATTTCATCGTGTAACGTTTCTGGAAATAGATCTCCATTTGAAAATCTAGAAAAAAAATCAGTTGGAGGTCGAACAAACCTCCATCAATGTTGGTTTCATCAATGTTGGTTTGTTCACAGACCTCCGTTGATGGAAGTCGAACAAACCTCCATCGGTAAATGTCGAACAAACCTCTATTGATTGAGGTTTGTTAAACCTCCATCAACGGAGATTAATGAAGATGATTAAAGAAAAATATTTCTCTCACATGTCATAAATGCACTAAGGGTATTTTTGTCCAAAAATCATTTCTCTTGGATAAAAATAGTGAAATTATTGAGAAATAACATTTTTTTTGACTACTCCCTTAATTTTTAGGCTATTTATGGTTTTGACCCTTCATTAAAATTATCTAACTAAGAATATTGGATCAGAGAATTTCCACAAAATTCAAATGCCTACCCTAAAGAATTTCAATTCTTAATGCTAAATAATGTTTTAGGATTATGATAATTTTCTCTTTTCAGGTAAATCCCAAGTTATATGGTGATCGTGCATCGCGACTTTTTGCATATTGGACTGTAAGTTCATTTTTTTAAGGATAAAAATTTGGCAACTATCTATAAATGTTTGTATAATTTGTTTCACGTTTATCTTATATTTGTTGTCAGAAAGATACATACAAAACAACGGGCTGCTTCGACATAACTTGTCCAGGATTTGTGCAAACGAACCCCGAATTAGCTTTGGGCATACGCCTTGATCCGGTGTCTAGGGTAGGGGGACTCCAGTCTTTTCTCCCTATTGGCATATACCAGGTAACGAGTTTTTTTTTTTTTTTTTCCTCCTTTTTCAACTCTATTTCTTTTGTATTTATATATTATGTTACAATCAATATTAATATAAGGGTCATAATCATAAATAGCCCTAAAATTAAGGGAGTATAAAAAAATATCATTTCTCAATAACTTTTCTTTTTTTATCTAAGAGAAATGATTTTAGACAAAAATGCCCTTAGTGCAAATATCACACATAAGGATAACAACTTTTTTTTAATCATCTTTATCGCCTCCATCAATGGAGGTCTATTCCAGACCTCCATATAGAGGTTTGTTCGACCTCCATTGATGGAGATCTGTTCGATCTCCATCAATGGAGGTTTGAAAAAAAAAAAAGTTTTGTTTTTTTTAGAAAATTGAAAATTGGAAGAGAGATTAAAAATAGAAAATTTGAAGTTTCCAGGAACATTGCACGCTGAAATGTAATTTTAGCGTGTAATCATTTTATAATTTCAGGGTGTAAAAATGTTGATATTTTAGCACGTAAAGATTTTCATCGTGTAACCATGTTAACATTTTAGCGTGTAAATTTTTTTATCTTGTAATCATGTTGATATTTCAACGTGTAAAGATTTCAGTGTGAAGACATGAAACGAAATATTTACAAAGGACTTTTGAGGGGGCAAATGATATCCGATTTTTGCTCATAATATATCGTTGGAATTGTTTTGATGAGGAGAACAATATTTTAAAGAGAAAAGATAGGATTTTTTTTTGTAGAGAGAGAAACATAACAAGAATGAACTTATGAAAGAGAAAAAAAAAATGTTGTGTCAGAGAATAAAGTGAAAAGGTAGTAAGGGCAATCTTGTCCAAAAAAACATTTCTCTTGGATAAATAAAAAAAAAATTAAAAAAAAAAAAAACTTATTGGGATGTGATAGTTTTGTATACTGCATTAATTTTCAGTGGAAATTGACAAAAATGACCACATATATTATTGGAAATTTGTTTTTAACCACAAACAAATTTTTATTTATTAATAACCATGTTTTTGTAAAATTACTTGAATACCCCCATATAAAATATCCCAAATCAGCTTTCTCTCTCTTCTTTCTCTCATTTCTTTTCTCTCTCCTCTGCTCTCTCTCCCTGATTTCTCTCTCTCTCTCTCTCTCTCCCCTCGATCTCCCTCTCGCCGGCGTGCTTTGAGGGTCGCCAAGTGCTGGTGACCTTCTAGACTTCGCGGCAGAGGTCGGCAGAGGATCTGGGCTTCGCCCAGCCAAGCTACGAACGACGAGCGACGCATCCTTCACGTGCGTCGTGCGACGGGGTGGGCTGGTGGCGTGCGCTGCTGCTTCGCCAGTGACAGGATGGCGATGGGCGAAGGAATCGATCCCCCCTCCGCCGGCGATGTGGTCTGCAACAAAAAAAGAAAAACAAAAAACCTAAACCTAATTTGAAGAGAGGAAGAAGAAGAGGAAGAAAGAGAGGAAAATTTCAATATAGTCCACATTTCAAGTTTGGATATTTCAAATTATGCATGATTTCAAGTTTTGACATTTCAATTTAGTCATAATTTCAAGTTTAGACATTTTCAATTTAGTCGTGATTTCAAGTTTTCTTCGAGATTAAAAAAAAACTATATTCAGGGGTACTCTGGTAATTTATGGACATACACTGAAAGTTTTTTTAAAAAAGTGGTTATTAACAATTAAAGTTTCAAAAGTGGTTATTAACAAAAGTTTAATGTTTCAAGTGGTTAGTTTTGAATTTCTCTCTAATTTTCAGGCCAAAAGGAGGAATTTTGCCTTAATATAACTCTACATATGTGTCTTGTTTCAGGATACTAACACAGGAAATTGGTGGTTAAAATGTGGACAACACTATGAAGTTGTAGTTGGGTATTGGCCTAAAGAACTTTTCGCATACCTGTGGCGCAGTGCGTCATTTGTTGAATGGGGAGGAGAAGTTTACAGCCCAAATATTGTGAGGGACCGTTCTCCACACACGAAGACTCAAATGGGAAGTGGATCAATTACACAGACTCTGGAGGATGATTCTGTTGCCTCGATCCGAATTGTTAGAATTATGGATACTACTCGCAAATTGAAATACCCTGAATGGGTGGGCACTTGGTCTGATGAACAATATTGCTACAGTGCATTGAACCATGTTCCTGGAAATAATGTTGAACCTGTATTTTACTTTGGAGGTCCTGGTCAAGGTCCTCAATGCAAGTAAGCCAATTAAGGATTGCATATTAATTTGAATGCTTTTAATATTCACAAAAATATTTCAAACAATATAAGGGTATTAATGATATAGTTTTTCTTTGGTAGACATACAACTTATAACATACTTATAGCACAAGTGCCACATCATTAGTTTTTGCCATGTGCATACAAACAGATGTGGTTGATAATTTAAAAAGGGATGAGGCGGCACTTGTGTTATAAGTTGTGTACCCACCAGAAAAAATTTGATTAATGAGAACATGAAACTCTGTCATATATAATATAATAATGAGTAAATTGCACTCAACCTCCCTGAGGTTTGACCTCTTGCGCCCTGAAACAACTTTATTATTAATTGACACTCACACCCCCTGCCGTTAGGTCAAACTTAACCGTTGACTAACTGTTACCTTTAAAAGACTAAACTACCCCTAATCCCTAAATTAAATTAATAAAAAAAAATTATATTAGAAAATTAAAAAACAAAAAGAAATGATTTTCATCAACCCAAACCTTCATCAACATCAACCCAAACCCAGAAATCCAGATCAACCTCCATCTCTTTATAATTTTTTTTAAAAAAAAAAACCCATATCAAACCCAAATCAAAGCCGCCACCACCATCTCCATCAGTTTCCATAAATCCAACACCCGCCACCAAATCAAACCCATCAAAAAACAAAAACAAAAACAAAAAAAAAAAAAAAAAAAAAAAAAAAAAAATCTTAAATAAATTAAGTTTTATTTTTATTTTTTTTTAATAAAAAAAAAAAAACACTAAATTCAACAGAGATCACTAGAAATCCAACCACCCACTGCTAGATTCACTAGAAATCCAACCACCCAGTGCCAGATTCACTAGAAATCCAACCACCCCAAATCCAACTCCCACCGCCAGATTCACCACCGTCAACCACCTCTCTCTCTCTCTCTCTCTTCGAAACAATCACCTGATTCACCACACCCATCTCTTCTTCTTCTGCTTCATCATCTGCTACTTCAAAGTTCAAACACGAATTAAAAATAAAATGCAAGACACCACACCCATTTGTTCTTCTTCTTCATTTGCTACTTCAAAGATGAAATTTTTTCTGGATTCGGTTTTGATCTCTCTCACTCAACCCAAAGTAAATCTTTTCTCTCTAAACCCAGAATTTGAGTGAATCACAAAACCCTATCACTCAAATCCAACCAAACCCATCTTACCACAACCACACCAACCACCACCCCAAATCTGAACCCAACCTCTCTGTCTGTCAGGATTGAAGCAATTAGAGGTTTATAGAAGAAGGATTTGGGATTTAGGGTTTGATGTGGAAGAGATCTATGGATTTGGGTGTCGTTTTGGTAAGGAAGTAGAGAGAGATCAGAGGATTTGTGTGGTTGTTTTTGATGAGAGAGAGAGAGAGAGAGAGAGAGAGAGAGAGAGAGAGATATGAATAAATTAGGTTTTTTGTTTTTTTGATGGGTTTGATTTGGTGGTGGGTGTTGGATTTGGGGTGGTTGGATTTCTGGAAACTGATGGAGATGGTGGTGGTAGTGGGTTTGATATGGGTTTTTTTTTTTTTAATTTTTTTTTTATAAAGAGATGGAGGTTGATCTGGATTTCTAGGTTTGGGTTGATGAAAATCATTTCTTTTATTTTTTAATTTTCTGATAATTTTTTTTATTAATTTAATTTAGGGATCAGGGGTAGTTTAGTCTTTTAAAAGTAACAATTAGTCAACGGTTAAGTTTGATCTATTGGCAGGGGTGTGAGTGTCAATTGATGATAAAGTTGTTTCAGGGTGCAAGAGGCCAAACCTCTGTGAGGTTGAGTGCAATTTGCTCTATAATAATTGTTGATTTTGGGATTGGATTCATTGGATACTGTTGTTCAATTAAACTCCATTTGTGTTTTCTAGCTTTTCTTTCTCTCTTTACTGGGCTAAACACTGTCATTTTGATAAAAATACACAAACACCTTGTTCTTTCAACTACAGAGATGTTGAAAACACGATCTGAAACAACAATCTTCACCTAGATTTTCCTTTTCTCTTTGTTTCTCATAGATAATAATATCTTAGGAATAGTTGAAATCAGAATCACAAAAAAAAAAAAAAAAAAAAAAAAAAAAAAAAACCCTAAAGTTTCTGATTATTCGATATCCATTTTGACATTAGAAGTCATGAAATCGGTTTTATCAACATCATCTCCAATCAAAGTGGGAATACAGATTATTGAAGAAGGTTT
Organism: Acer saccharum; assembly: GCA_030490815.1. Taxonomy (NCBI): domain Eukaryota; kingdom Viridiplantae; phylum Streptophyta; class Magnoliopsida; order Sapindales; family Sapindaceae; genus Acer; species Acer saccharum. The sequence goes on along the minus strand of CM059868.1, from coordinate 53,306,145 downwards.
CGGTGGGTTATTACATTTGTTTTTTTTTTTTTTTTTTTTTCCCTTTTATATATAATTTTTGGCAAGAAATAAAAAGGTTTCCAAGGTGAAACTGAGAAGGTAACACCAAAAAATAAATGGGGGTGTGGGAAAATAAGGAAGAGCAATATTTTGATTTTTTTAGTTTGCATTTGGAGCAAATTTGTGTTGCTTGTTACATTGAAAACAATTTCCAGGAAAATCTCTAGAATCTTTAGCTTTTAAGGGCGGCTCTATTGCCACCCAAAAATGTTCTCGCTAAACCCGTTTTTAATTAAAGGTGTTTTTTTTTTTTTTTTTTTTTTTTTTGTTTTGTTTTTTTTTTTTTTTTTAAGATGTCCGTACACTAAATTACTTAAAATTATATATATTTTATTAAAAAAAATAATCTCCACACCCAGATATGAGATAACACACCCACTCTCTATAATAATAATAATAATAACCCACTCAATCACAAACCTTTCTGCTATTGTTGATCGAGTCGGATGCTTTAGTGATGATAAACCTAATCAAATCGATCTGGTGCTTTAGTGATGGTGAACATCATCAAATCTGGTACTTTACGACGTCCTTGATTAGTAGGGCTGGTTGTTCATTATTTACAATTATTTTTTGAATAAGGTTGTTCATTATTAGTGTCATGGATCTGGCGAGAGTGGTTAACAACTTAACATTGCTTTTGCTCCTAGAAAGGCTATCATTTAGCCCCAAGTTAGCTTTGTCTATCGATAGTGATTTATTTTGGCTTGAGGATTACCCTCCCTTTAGAGTTGTGTTCTGTTGAATGCTCATCTTAGACCTGTGTAATTTTCTGTTTGTTTTAATGAATCTCTGTTACGAAAAAAGAAAAAACTAATAAGTTAGGTTTTAGTGAAAAATAAAGTTTAAATTTTAAATTGATTATTAATATTTAAGGCTAGTTTTGTTATTTTATAGGGTGTGATGAGTAAATAATTAAATTTTAAATTTTCATGATGGGTGTAGATAGTAAATTAGTGTGGTGAGAACTTTTTTGGGTGGCAATAGAGCCACCCCTTGCTCAGCCCCACACAAAAATCGGCATGGATGACCAATGTAATCCTACGGCGGAAGCTTCTTCTTTTCGTCTACACTGAGAACATCCTCTTCTATCGCGCCGCAAGCTTCTTCTACAGATCGGTGCTGAGGGAAGCCTCTTCTCTCGCACCGGCAGCTTATTCTCATGCGTTATAAACAGAGTAGTAGCAATTAATTTGTGTAGCTAGATTCATTTATTGTAATTAATATTGTGCTAATTAAACTAAAAAATTTATTAATTGATGTATACTTTATAATTTATATAAACATTCAATGGTAAATCATATAAGGCGCCAACAAAACCAATAATGCGATCCAAAAACTCCCTCACTTCCTTGCTAATTGCTATCTTCGAAAGATCAAGGAGATTTAAAATCACTATCCAAATTATACCAAACCCCAACAATCTGTTGCAGTGTAATCCAATGCCTACCCTTCCAAATCCCAGCAGACCGTGTCACTGGAATATTGATCACAATCCCCATCAAAGTGCTACTATCACCCCCATCAAGATCAATTGAAACTGCCTCATTTCTACGATCTTGCCACACTACAGCCTTCCTTCTCCCTTCAAGAGCCACGATGAGAACATTGATATCGTAATTTCCCGTTAATGAATTATGGTGAGGCTTGAAGACTACTGATAATGGTGTCCATGTCTGCTTGTCTGGATCATCCAGAACGAGTTTCTCAGCTATTTCATTCAAGCTTGCTCGCGTAAACACATCTTAAATAAACTAACAGACATGGATGAACAAGTTTCTCATCTAAAATGCAGCAAACCCATTATTTTGCTAGGCCCACGACTGGTCTAATCCTTTTTTTTTAAAAATAAAAATAATGTTTGTTTTTTTTTTTTTATTGTTTTGCTCAGGGTCCAATCTTTCTCTGTTGCTTTGGGGTCCAGATTGAATTGAATTGTGATTTGTGAAAGTATAAAACTACCTACAATCTTTTGGGCCCATTTTAGATTGAATTGAAATTGTGAAGCTACCAATAATTTTTTGGGCCAATTTTATGTTAATGATAATAATTCTTTTGAGAAAATTGCCAAATGTAACCAAATAGATTATGGGGAAATTGTTTTTAGCCTTGTTTCATATTTTAATCGTTTATAACCATTTTGTAATAAATTATTTCAATCCCTAGCCAAAATTACAGAAATAACCCCACTAATATAATTTTTTAATTTTTTTTTAATATTTTTCCTTTATTCTTCTTCTCTTCCAAGAGACATGTACTCCTCTTTCCTTCTTTGTTCTTTCTCTTATACTTCCTCTTTCTTTCTTTCTCTTATACTTCTATGTTCTAACAATTAAAATGAATCTATTTGAACCGAAAATATTGGTCTGAAATCTTGATCGTCAATTAAGCTTACTGATAACAGCCAGGCAGGCATGCATTCAGATAATGAAAATGTAAGAAATCAACATAAGGGTGTCTACATAAATCTATGTAAATTACAAGTAATAAAATTTTCATCTATATCTCAACATCTGATGGCATCATAAAGAGCAAATCTACTGAGAATTCACAACAATTAGTAAAAAGTGAACCCATCATCATAACAAACATGCATGCCACGTCAACACGGCGGTGCATTGTCATCATAGCCAGAGCAGCAACTCCATCTCTTCTTACAATTAGCTCTTCTAGTATTCGGCTTCTCACCCTTCTCATTTCACTTGTACACTATCACTCCAGAACCGTCGCTCCACTCTCCATCGATCCCTTGGTGCGACGGCGCCAGTGAAAACAATCCTTTCTCTCCTGCATATTATTTTTACATCAATCCAACTTTTCAAAAGAATTTAGAGAAAAACAAAACATAATAAAGAAATTTAAGTGGTGAAATATATATATCAAATAAATGTTCTAACATTTGTTTCTTGATAACAGCCCCAAATCAATACAACCAACCCTAAAACAGCCCGAAATCAATTTCAAATCCCTAATAACAGCCCCAAATCAATTTCAAATCCATAATAACAACCCCAAATCAATTCAACCAACCATAACATCACAAATTATTACTACATATCATCAACTGGTATTCCCTACCCAACAATCTAACAACAAATCACATAAAAACATAAATCATAACTGAAATCAAACAAAAAAAATCTCAGTTTTGACTTACCTCAAAATCAAATTTCAATGGCACAAACTGGGGCTCAACAGACTTTGATCGACGGGGGTTCTCTCTCTGGCGTCGTCTCCTCCACGTGCACTGTCTTCTCTCCCTTTCACGGCGGTCTCTCCTCGTCGACGACATTGGTGTTTGAGAGCTCTGTCTCTCTTCTTTTTCTGTCGAACGAATGAGGAAACAGAGAGTGATTTTTTTAGATGACTGCTTTTATATAGGGGCATTACAGTAATAGCTCCAAAATTAGGTTATAAACGATTAAAATTTGAAAGTAGGTTATAAACGATTACTTAATGTTTCAAATGGTTAGAAATGAAGTTCTCCCTAATTTTTTTAAGAGCTTCAATTTTTTTTTTTTTTTTTTTTTTTTTTTAATCATTAAATCAATTAGGTTCTGAAATGTTCGAAGATAGCCCTGAAGGCCAGTCGCAACGTGTAGAGCGGTCTTCCTTTCATTATCAGCTTTAGAGGCTGCACGCAAGCAAATCTATTTTTTATTTGATTAGTAACGTTTTTAGAATGTTTAACCCTATCTTATGTTTGATGCTGCAGTTACACTAAACCGTATTGGATTGTGCTGCCAATATATTCATCTATCAAAATTTATATGGAAAGGAAAACTATTGTGAATTAATTTTTAAAATTTTAATAATTTATTTGCTATGATATTTCCATATATAATAAAGTAATAAAAACTTATACATTATCTTAAATTTGATCTTATCTATCATTAAGATCAAATGCTATATGTGCTGTAAATACTTATTTTATTTTATTTTGAAATATTAGTTATTTAATTTGTTATCATATAAAATTTATACTAAGAAAATAATAGAAACCAAATATTTAAGGGTTTTTAGCAAAATGCCCTATTTTAGGGATTGAATTGCAAATCTACCCTAAAACCAAAATAAATTGCAAAACTGCCCTGAAATGACCTTGTTACCCTTAACTTGAAAAAACCCAATTTCACTCATATTTGCCCTAACCTTCCCAAACCCTCTTGCCACCCCATCCCGATATCTCCCTATCACATTCCAGCCGTCGCCGCCAACATCGTCGTCGAGTTGCCATCCCTCCAGCCGCCGTCGTCGACTTCGCCTTTGTCGAACATCACGCCCTCTTCGTCACAACGTGTTCGTTGGCTTCGTCGACGAGTTGCAACGTCAACAGCAACATCAACATCTCCCCGTCTTCGTCTTCGTCGCAACGTCAACAGCACGCCGGCGTCGTCTCTGGCCGTCTTCTCATTCCGACGTAGCCATACATCGCCGATTTGGGTTCCATTTCAGGTATTTTGAGTTTCGAACCCTAACATTTAGGATTGTATGGTTTTTATTGAAATTGTTGTTAGGGATTTCAATTTTTTTAGTAGTAATTGTTGTTTGGGTTTAGGTTTTCAATTTATTTAGTTGAAATTGTTGCTTGGGTTTTCAACTAACTGCACATAAATTCTATTCGAATTTGAAACCTTCTATTCTTAGATATGTTAGACTAATTTTATAATTTGTTATTGAGAATAGGCATGTACATGATTGATTTGGATTCATCTTGTCATTAATAGCCATTAGCATGATTTTTATTGTATTGTTGAGACCATTTCAAAGGCTGTTGGAATACTCTGTTTTGACAGACCAGCCTGGGTTCGTGGAACGTTTAGAGCTGATTGTATATTTTTAAAAATTATGAAAGTTTACATATAGATAGGTTTCTATGTCTACTGCAACTCTGCAAAATTTCGTGATTTTTACATGTATATAAATATCTTTATAAATTCCGGAGTGGACAGAGGTTGGATTTCGTTCTCCGCTGGACAGATTTGAGGAAAACGAGAAAAGAATGGATTTTGCATATCCTAATGATCATAGATTAATTAATAATTTTACTGTAGCATCGCCTATATGTCTAAATTATTCACGTCAAATTTTATAAGATTTAGTGATGTAGGGAATTAATTAAAATCATAGATCAGAGTATGGTCAATTCTGAAATTCTGGAACTAGTTGATCGAGAGAGCAGGTAGCAGGTTATAAGTTTTGTTAGATACAAGTTAGTTTACGCTATTGAAATAATTACGGTGATGAGGTTATGACAGTATTTGAATTTGTAAACGTATAGGTTTGGGTGATTCTTGAGTTTCTAGAACAAGAGTCGATTTGTATTTCGCTCGAGGTAAGTAATCCATTCATTGTGTGTTGTGTATCGAATTACCAAAATTTCTGTTTTCCTTATTGTATTTTACTTAATATTGGTCAATGGTATTCTGTTTTCCTTATTGTATTGTGTGAATTACCAAAATTTCTGTTTTCATTGTGTGATGTGAGGAAACTGAATGAATGACTCTTATGAATTACTTGATGAGAATTTTGGATTGCTAATGGATGACTCTTTGAGGTATATCTTGTGTTGCCTGTTTGATCAACTATATATGTTGAATTAGATTGCATCTCAAACTCTATATACAGTCCATGGATGTTATTAATGAATGTTTTTAAATGCCTCCCTAGAGTAGTTCTGGTTGATTTTATTATACTTATTCATGTTGTGATTGCTAATGATTTGGATTAGCTTGTATATCATCAATTCTTGGTTTGTTTAACGAACTCATTTCACCTGATATCTGCTGGGTTGTTGTCATTAGTGTGCATATAGAGTTCATTTTAATTCCAGTAATGTCTGATCAGCAACAATACTTTGCAGATGCACAGTCACCGTTTCCTTACATTCACAACAGTTAAACCAACCTCATATCAGCTGGAGGAATATTGAACAGGAACAATATCAAAGGATGCATCAGCAGACCTGTATCTTCAATAGCTTTTATGTGTAAATGATGAACCTTTATGCAACTTGATGTGCACATTTTCAAAAATACAAAAATGTATGTGTACATGTCATATTTATATGCGACTTGATGTGTACATTTTCAAAAATACAAAAATGTATGTGTACATGTCATATTTATATGCAATTTACTGTGCAACTTGATTTGGGACAAATGTATCCACATCAAATTTCGAAGCATTGGAAAAAACAAAATTAAACAAATGCACATTCTTCATCGTCACTCCTGAAAAATAATTAAACAAATATTATCAATCATTAAAATTTTCATTATTTCAAAGAACATAAATGGAAAAAAACAAAATTAAGCATGAATATTTTTTTGGAAAAGTTTGAAAAACCATCGGGTCGGGGTTACATTAAAAAAGCAAACGTCTTCGCTCTTTGATCTTCAAAATTAAGAATGGAATATAATGATCTTTATCAATTCCGGTTACATTGTACACTTTATCTAACAATTGATCATAATTTGAATCCCTTGAAAAAGCAAACGCCTTCGCTCTTTGACCTTCATATCAATACTCACCATGATGATTTTTCCATTCTTCACCCCAATTCAAAACCAAATGAACATTTTTATCGTCAATCATGAAAAATAATTAAACAAATATTATCAATCATTAAAATATTCATTATTTCAAATAACATAAATGGAAAAAAAAATAAATTAACCATAAATTTTTTTTAAAAAAAAAAATCCATTTGAAAAACCATCGGGTCGGGGTGGCCCGACGTCGGGACGGCCTGACCCGATGAAATTTTGCATCGGGTCAGGCCGTCCCGACGTCGGGCCACCCCGACCCGATGTTTTTTCTAACCTTTTGAAAAACATCGGGTCGGGGTGGCCCGACGTCGGGACGGCCTGACCCGATGAAATTTTGCATCGGGTCAAGCCGTCCCGACGTCGGGCCACCCCGACCCGATGTTTTTTCTAACCTTTTGAAAAACCATCGGGTCGGGGTGGCCCGATGTCGGGACGACCTGACCCGATGAAAAATTTCATCGGGTTAGGCCGTCCCGACATCGGGCCACCCCGACCCGATGGTTTTTTCAAAAATTTTAAACCTTAATCGAATTTAAGAAAACAAATTGGGAGGTTGGAAAAACATTGTAACAAAGTAATACTTACCTCTTCAAACAATTTCAAACCATTCCCTAATGTTTGTAAAACTTCAAATATGAAAAAGAAATGTGATGTATAGAAAAAAAAAAAAAAGATGATGTAGAGAAAAATAAATGTTAGATGATGTAGAGGAAAAAAAAATGGTTAGTTGTTGGTCAATTGTTAGTTTTTTTTTTAAGGGTTGGTAAATGGTAGGTTGGTGGTTAGTAAATATAATTAATATGGTTAATAAATGAGGTGTAGTTATGGTAAAGGGTATTCATGTCATTTCAGGGCATTTTTGCAATTAATTTAGGTTTTAGGGTAGATTTGCAATTCAGTCCCTAAAATAGGGCAATTTTGCTAAAAACCCAATATTTAATTGCAATGATTTGTTTTTTGTTTTGTTTTTTTTTTGTTTTATTTAAAGTTCATATACTATCTAAGCAAGACTTGTAACTTATCGGCACTTTTATAATATTGAATATGAAAATACTGCAGCTTTGACGACATACTTGTGAGTGTTGATGTGTGGTGGAATCAAGATGATTTCCATAGCTCACAAGTACAACCGACGTGGTTGGGGAGATTTTCAAATAGAGGATCGTGACGATGACAACAATGACGGGGAGTTTTTTTATATCATAAATTTATTGAAATATACTTTTTTGAAACAAATTTGATATTTTTTAACCAAATCAATTTAACCAAAAAGAGCAATTAGTTATACTTACCTACATCATTGCGAATTATGACCACATGCAAAGCCGTACTATCATAGTGGCCATGATCCACTGGTGAATCACAAGTGCCTAAAATCTCCTTCAAAACCTTGACATATCCCCTCTCCGCGGCCAGCTACAACGGAGTCTCACCTGCTGTATTAGCATCATATGGTAAACTAGGATCTTCTTTGGTCAATAACTGTACCACATCAAGGTGATTATAACGGACGGCTTCATGCAAGGCTGTGTCTTTGGCTTCATTTGGCATCTGCAGCATCAGCTTTGTGGATTTAATCCCAAGTTCTTGGTCATGATGATTCTGGTAAGTTTTTTTGCATTCATCAAGAAGGGACTTCACTACATCGGCATGTCCATGTGACCATGTCTAGCCGCCATGTGTAGCAATGTTTTGCCTTTTTTATTGGCCTTTCGGAGAAGTTCCGGACACAATCCAAGTACCTCTCACAAAATTATTACTAATTCTTGATCTGGGTCGTCGGGCTGTGATGTGAATATGAAGGATTGTGTTACCGTTTGGTGTCAATATTTGGTCAAGCCGCTTTGCGTGTTCTTGCAACTTGTTGATGTCGCCATCTGCAGCCGCGGAGTACACATAATCCAGTATTTCGAAACTGTATTTTTCTTCAATATTGTTTGCTATTGTTGCAGTCTCCATGAAAGAGAAGCCTGAGGCAGGCAAACTGACGAAGCGATAAAGCAATATAAGAAAGATTGTTTTGAATGAAATTGCAGATGCAGTGTGTAATTTATAGGGTGGAAAAGAAACGATAGGCTGTTACTGCTAAGCACTTGGTTGGAAATTACCAACCAGGCAACCATTTATGTTTTTTTATTAGTAATTTAATGGACAAATGTTAGACTAGATTAGCACTTGGAGGTGAAGTGTTCAATGAACATCTGGACCATTCTTTCGTTTATTTTTTTTTTGTTCTGGAAGTCAACATCTTTCTACACGTGTGGGCTCATTGAACGTGTAAATAATTAAACTGGGCTGGGGTTTTTAATGGCCCATATGTTTATAGTTATCTGCCCGAGACAAATCAGAGAACAAAGTCCATGGTTTGTTGGTCTTTTCACACAAACCCTAGAAGACCCTTCTCTCTTCCTCCTATAAATATACAAGCTAAGGTGTTCTCAACAAGCTGCAGAGTTGCTTTGAAGTTCTTGTTAGATTGTTGAGGGTTTTTAAAGTTTCAGTTTTTGTTTTTGTGGAGTTTTCTTTTTCGTCAGGGTTACTCTTTTGTTCTTCAAAGTCATTTTTTTTTGTTGTGGTTATTAGAAAGAATGATCTGTGCACAATAAGCCGATGCTCTGGATATATTAAAACTGATGAAGGAAGCATGGTAGTGTGCACAGAAATCAACTGGGTCTGCCCCTCATGATTCTCTCTGATTTGGGGGCCTGGTTTACGACCTCCAATTAACTGCTTCTTAATAAAGCTGACTTGGCCGCCGATTAATCGGTCCCCGATTAATAAGGTCAATTTTGGCCATTTCGCCGCAGGGGACCGCCGACTAGAGGAATCCGGCTGTTTAATCGGCCTAGGTGGCCGATTTTTCAAACACTATTAAAAGTAACACAATTTAAACATGAACACTCCTCTAACACTTAGACTAGTTACATCAATTCATCTAGTTTTTTTTAACCAAATTATATAATTTTTTATTTTATATCTTTACTCCTTGGCTGTTCTGTTCCCTATCCGAGCGAATACAACCACCGCAATGGGCACGACACAAACGCTAATGGCAAGTTTTTTGTCACTGTGTAACAGTACCGCACATGTGCCTGCAAGAAATGCCCCGATCATAGCCTGTGTAATGAATCCTTGGAGGACCATCCTTCGATTGATAATTTTTACCCTGTTAGTTGTATGCCGTCCAGCTAGATGTGCGACGATGGCATAACTGGACCAGAACATTGAAATGGCATTCAGTATAACAAATGCTCGAAAAGCTGTGTTTCTTGTTAAAATTGGGGCACCCTGGTCTGGTCCTTTATCCGAAATTAAACCCCGGGCACAGTGATACCTGCCGCGAAGGTAACAGTTGCTATGAGTGTGGCGACTACAAGATGGTTTGGTCCTAGTCCAGTGTTACTTTTACTGCTCACTGGATCTCCTTTGTTCTCCCTTCCTTCTTCATCGTTGTCCTCATTGAACATAATTCGACGACATCTTTTAAATCTAACACGTATCCGAGACCATAATATGGAATTCTGCAACAGGGTACGTTATTTTAATATGATATATATTGTATTCTTCATAAATGAAATTTTACATCACATAACTCCAATACGAATAATCCTTTCCGTCTAATCTCACACTAATAGACTGAAGTGAATCATCTCTTTCATCTGTCATTATGAAAAAAAAAACAAAAGAAAACCAAATACTATAACGAAGGAGAGAGGAAGCCGAAATACCAATGCAAACGGTAGAAAACGATGCAAATCGGACTTCTCAGATTAAACTTTCTTCATGAGATTATGGCTCTGATACCATGTGAAATCAATTGAAATATTGCTGAAAATAACTCCAAACAAATGTGATGCAAAGAACAAATGTGATGCAAATGCACTGATGTATTTTGAGAGCAGAGAGAGAAACAAAGAGAAGAAAATGCCTTGGTCGGCTGCTGCACTTTATATATATATATAACATAGTAGGTCTAAAGTAAACAAGTATATTTACAAATATACCCCAACTCTAAATAATAAAATATAAACAACTCTAACACAATCAATGTGGTAACACCTATTCTGAAATCCCGACACTCAATTTAAGTCCAGGTCAGGACCAGAACATGTGGCTACATTGATTGATGCAAAGATGATTTGGTAATTCTTTTAACGAATAATACACAGCCACAGGCACGACACAAGCGTTAATGGCAAGTTTTTGGTCATTGTGTAACACCGCGCATGTGCCTGCAAGAAATGCCCCGATCATGGCCAGCATTGCATAACGAATGAGTAAGTCGCGGAAACTCATTCGTCGGTAAATCTCTGTCTTGTGAGTGGCAGGCCGTATAGATAGATGATTGAAGACGGCAAGACTGGACAAGAACATGGACAAGGTGTTGAATATAACAAATGCTTGAAATGCTCTGTTTTTTGTTAAAATTGCAGCACCCTGTGTTGGTCCTTCATTTGCCACGAAACCCCCTGGAACAATGAAACCTGCTGCGAATGTAACAGTTGCTATGAGTGTCGCCACTACCAGGTGGTTCTTTCCTACTCCATCTTCGTTGCTGCTGTTGTTGTTGCTGCTCACTGGATCAACTCTGTTCTCCTTTCCTTCTTTATGGTCGTCCTTGGACATAAATAGCCTACCGTTTTTAATTATTCTCGAACTTGTCCCAAAAAACCATAATATAATATCCTGCGACAGATATATAATTTTAATATGTTATTAAATGTAATATTGTATACTTCATGAATGAAATTTATAGAATCTACATCTAATTATCTGGAAGTTTGATGTTTCGTAGAAAACGGTTTGCTAGCCATAGTTACCAGTCGACTATTCCAAGGAAAAATGGTAAGCAGGTCGATCATGTCTTCAGCGTTTTGGTTTTCATTGTTGAAAACCTGCACATCCACTTTAGAGTGTTTTATGATGAAGCGCATAGAAGCAGCATGAAGGAAAGGTGTGTTTCCCTTCTCATCCTTCTCATTTACAAGGTTTCCAAGCAATGGATTCTGTAATATAAGTCCAACCGCCATTCTGTTTTTGCTTGTGGAGGTAAAGTGAAGAACATTCCATCCTCTCTTATCGACTAGTTCACAACAGCTTGGACATCTAGAAATAAGCTCTTGCATAATACCTACTCTTCCAAGGCCAGCCGCAACATGTAGAGCTGTCTTCCCTTCATTATCAGCTTTGTAGGCCGCGGATCCATCTTTAATAAGTAACATCTTTAGAATCACAATGTATCCTAAATGTGCAGCCAAGTGAAGTGGCGTCCATCCTTGCTGGTCCTGTTCGCTTTTCAGAATCCTTTTATCATTTAATAACAATGTTGTCGTTCCTAAAACAAGCACATCTTCAAAATCACCTTCAAGTTTTAAAATTTAAGAGCAACAAATAAATTATAGAGATAATTACCCTCAAATTCTAAATAATTTCATAATGATTTGGCTCTAGAGTGGAATAAAATGAAAATTACATCCGTACAAGAGAATCTACTGCTTCAACAGGTATGCATTTATCAATGAATGTTTTCAAAATAAGTATGAATCTAGTTTATATTCTTTATTATTCTACAATAAAAGTAAGCTCTAATAGATGTTGTCTTGTAAATATATTTTGTTATCCTACTTCATTTAATTTGCTATGTTGTCCTATAAATGTGTAGACAGGTATACTTGATATACCGCATGCGGCCCGCACGACTCGAATCTAGAACATTGTCTGATTGAATGAGCGTGGGTCTTTTACCATTAAGCCACATGAAGCAGTATATATCTAATAATCTTAACAACGTAACTATATATACAATAGCATAGCAATCGATTCATCAGCTTACTTGTATTATTGCAAATTACGGCTGTGTGAAGAGCTGTTCTACTACAGGGGCCATGGTCAGCTGGTGAAACGCAAGTGCTTAAAATCTCCTTTAGAATCTCTGCATATCCCCTCTCCACTGCTAGGTACAGTGGAGTCTCGTCAGATTTATTGACATCATATGGTAAACTAGGATCTTCTTTGGTCAATAATTGTACGACATCAAGGTGATTATAGCGGACGGCCTCGTGCAAGGCTGTGTCTTTGGCTTCATTGATCATCTGCAGCATCAGCCTTGTTGAGGTACTATTAATCCCAAGTTCTTGATCATGCTGATGATTCTGGTAAGGTGTATTCTTGCATTCTTGAAGAAGATACTTGGCTACATCAGCATGTCCATGCCTAGCTGCCATGTGCAGCAATGTTTCACCTTTTTTATTGGTCTTCCATAGTAGTTCCGGGCACATTTCAAGTATCTCTCTCACGAAATCCATATTTTGACTGATTCGGGCTGTGATATGTATATGGAGGATTGTGTTACCGTACGGTGTCAATATTTGGTCAAGCACCCCTGTGTGTTGTTGGAACTTGTCGATGTCGCCATCTGCTGCGGCAGAGTACACAGAATCCAGTAAATCAAAATTCTTCTCTTGGTTATTACTACTGGAGGCCACAGTCTCTTCGATGTTGTTGTTGTTGTTGTTGTTATTGTATGATTCGGAACCAGCAACTGCATCTGTCATAATTTCTATCTCACTGGAAACAGCACTGACATTCGCTACTGTTGCCGACTCCATATAACTGCCCACTTCGCTTGTCTAGTACTTTGGAAGAGTTTTTCTACTTATCAAATGAGCTTTAAATGTATATCGGATGACACAAACTATTGCTATCGAATGAGTTTTTCCACTTCGCCGTCGCCTCACACCTCCGTCGACCGACCCGTCGACTGACTGACCCGGCAACTGTTGATTTTTTGATATCTGGATTTTTGGCATTCCTAGTCTAGTGAAGAAGATATGGCAGTGAGTCCTCCATTTTATTTTTTTGATTTCGGTTATTAAGTTATTATTATTTATTTTTTTTGATAATAATTTTGTAGAAATTACTTAACTTTTCCCAACTACATTCACCCACCAAATCTGTCTGTATTCGAACTCTATTGACTCTTTGAGATTTTTTCACAATCTTTACGAGTCTTTAATTTAAATTGAATATTAAAATACAAAAGGCTTTTGATTTGTTAAATTAAATTTGGTGAAGAAAAGTCATTGCCCTATAAATTGATAGTTGCCTGCCTTCCATGTAGAAGAATTTTCTTCCCATCTCTGTTGTCCTTTTCATTTTCTTTTGTCTCTTCATATATATATATTCATGAATTGTCACCTTCAATTTTTGACAAATTATTACTATGCTTCATGTGATTGTGTAGTATACTTTCATGGGGATTGGTTGTGATGATTTTAATTGAATAGAATTGGATTGTTAGTAGTCAACAAATCAATTCTATTACTACAGTGTCTACATAGTATGAGACTATATATAGATATAGGGTAGCAATAATAATAGAGACTTTCACAAAATTTAATTTTTTTACTAATATTCTACTCATTTTTTCCTTGAAATTTGTGTCTTGATTGAAATATAATCGATATTAACTCATTAATAAGGTTACTAGACTTACATTATAACATTTGACCCTATCATAAAAATGATATTGGAATATATTATGTCAATGTCATGGTAAGATAATACATTAGGAGCATGTTTATTAATCGAGAATGTAATAAAAGAGAATCAAGTTCCGAGGAACTTGGTTCCTTAAGCGGGAGAGGGGAGTTAAGTTTCCTCTCCAACATGAACTTAATTCATGTATAATTTCATTCCCAACTAATTTTAATAAACACTATGATTAAAATTCAGGAATTAAATTCTCTTTCCTTCGTTATAATTTGATTACCCAAAGCAAAACATACTATGGAAAAGATTTGTGAAAATTGATATTTATTGAAACTTTGGTGACATTACTGGCTCCCATTCATTGATCCATTGATCTTGCATCCTGATGGGACCTTGTAAATGATTTGATCAAGTAAAAGAAATTTTGAGTGTCTACACAGGAAATGTTTTAAACCATTTGATTACAGATTTTGAATAAAACTCGTGAGAGGTTTAATTTCATATTTTGATGGTAAATTGAGTTGGTTAGTTATTTAATGAGTGAACAGCTAGTTTCATGGGATGCTTGTTGATGTATTTTTATTGCATTAAGTTTCTCTTTTTCTCTTTTTCTTTCTTATTAGATTTGTTTGTATTTTTACTTCATTGTGATCGGTCCACAACCACATGGTTTGACTCTCGCAAGTGTACGAGGTCGGTGTGTACTACAATGGCCGAGTAGGGATCGTTCCCATGAGGACTAAGGATTGATTACTGGCTTTTATCGATTTATATACTATTTGAACAATTAAAGATGATAGCTTTTAGATTTCTAACACTAATTTGAATTCTACGAAAGCAAGTAAACACCAACCATAACTAATATGAATGTGAATATATAAGGGAAATGTGCTAGAACTTGAATCCACCTCACCTATCTAAACTGACTCTTGACTCACTTAATCTCTCATATGTGCAAGTATGAATTATAGGCTCATATTCCCTCAAATCAATCTCTAATCTCTCTCAATGTCTTAGAGATTGTATTCAACATATGAAATATGCATGAACTCATTTAGATCAATGGAATACATACATGAACCCTATAAGCTAGCCTAGTGTATCTCTCACTTTCTAGTCATTTATAGTGGATGTTTTGCTTATCTATTGATCATTCAACAAGGTAGCTAATCAAGGCAAAAGCATTAAGCACACAAAACATTCATATAACCATACAAGCACTTGTAGAGAAACTAAGTAATCATTATCAATAAATCAAGGTTTTGGTTTCATCTTTGTTCTAGCACAAGAATATTTAGCCCATATTACACATTAAAACCATACCAAATATCCAATGAACATAAATCATAGCAAATACAAGAAGAGAAAGATGAGTAATAGAAGTAAACTAGGATGATGATCTTCTTCTTGCAATGCTTGGTCTCCAATGGCTTCCTTCCTCAAGAATCAACTCCTCCAAGCTCCAAAGATGTTGAAGAAGCTTCAAACTTGAGAGAAAAGGGGATGTTTTTCTGCTGGAACCAGTTGTGGTCGGAGTTGGTGTGTGTGTGTGAATGAATGAATGCTCTCTCTTGCCATATGCCTCATATCTCTCTAAAAGACCAAGATCCTTTCTTAATAAATGAAGGGGGCCCACCAAGATTTCCAATCATCACCATCTCCTCTCACAGCCCACACAAAATCTTAGACAAGGTCTGAGAAATCTCAGCTGAGTGGCTCAAGAAATCTCCATGAAAAGACAGAAATGGGTACCTGACGAGCTAAATCTGCGCCCTGTTTTGCGCCCTAAGGCGCAGAAATAGAAAATGGGAATCTGAAATTCAGGAATCTACGCCCTGTTTTACGGTCCATGACCGCCGAATAGGGCGCCGAATTGAGGCGAGAAAAGTTGACATTCTGGTCCCTTTCTGCGCCCATTTTTGCTGCCCCTTAACGCAGAATTAGGGCGCAAAACTCCAAGTCTCTGAAATTACGCTTTTGCCCCAACATTTCCATCCTTTTGCAAATAAGCCCCTGATCTGGAGAAATTCCTGAAACACTTATTTTAGCTATTAAAACCCCGGTTTTACCCTGAAAACAAGCATAAAAGATACAAATAAGGGAGAACCTTTCATGAATAAATAAGAGTTATCACATTGGCATGTAACTTACTCTACTGGCATGTAACTTTCATAGACACTTGCATGTAACTTTTTTGGCGCTTTTATGGCATGTAACTAACGTTATTTGTATGTGATTTTGTAGATGGAAAATATTAATTATGAAGATTTCCTCATAACACCGAAGGATAAGTGGATTAAAAAATCCACCACAAACGTGTACTGTAATTTGAATGCCCTTCCAGACATTGTGAAGGTTCTCAAAAAAGTTGGGCAATTAAAAGAGTTTCATAGCACCTGTTTTGGGCACCTAGTTCATATCCCTGAAGACTTAACTTTTTCAGCCGGCGTACTTCACAACCTTTTGTTGCGGCAAATACATGTACCCGGTGTGACTGGAGAGAATGAGTTGCACTTCTCCGTAGGTGGAAAACTATTGAAATTCACACAGAGGGAATTTTGTTTGGTAACGGGGCTACAATTTGGGGTGATGTCAAACATCTTCTTGAAACAGTATGCTCCTATTGAAGACGGGATTCATGCTAGGTATTTTGAAAAGGATGAGAATATACACCTTGTAAACGTATGGGAAAAGTTTCTGACCGGACGGTTTGACAAACCAATGGATGGTTTGAAGATGGCCCTTTTATTGATTGCTAACATGATTTTGTTTGGTCAAGACCCAAGAAAGAGAGTCACATTGTTGCTATTTGAATTGGTGGAGGATCTAGAATCATTCAACTCTTTTGCATGGGGAAGTTATGTATACATGATGACATGACACTATCTTCAACAAGCATTTCGGGCCGTAAATGCACCAATGAAGCAAATCGCGCATTATAACTTGTACGGCTTTCCTTGGGCATTAGAGGTAAGGTTTCTTGATTTTGTTGATCCTTGAATTATAATCCAATGAATACTAACTTTTCATAGCCTATTTCTGGTTTTTCATCCATTCAATTTATCATCAATCATGTATATTATTAAAGTTTAGTATTAGAGGCGGTATAAATCATTAAAATGTGGTTTATAAATTTTGCCTTTTCAACCATAAATTTGCTAATATATCTGTAAAGAAACAAAAGTAAATATAGTTTCGTATAAGATCGATTTTTTTTTTTCCTTCTATTGTTTATTTTCAAAAGTATCTCACTATCTCATAAATTCATAATACTTCAAGTACGGAAAAACAAATGAGAAAGTTGAGTGAGTATGGTTGCATTCAATACAATAAAATTGGGTTGTAGGGATGAATAAAATTTGTCATAATAGATTGTCTATTGGGACACAAAAAATTATTGGTCTCTAAAAACTGAAAACAAGAAGTGACATACTTTTAGAGACAAAAATATTTGTCCTAATAAAGTATCTATTGGGACAAAATAGGAATAATGCTTGGGTACTGACTGGTTAGTACCTAAAATCCTAACTCCACCAATGAGAGTATAGCACGTAATCATCAATGCAGTAATTTATTTCATAATTGATATGTAATAGTATAAGATATAGAGATTTTGCATTTTATGGCAATTCAATGTTGGCATGCCCTTGTAAAGATAATCAGATAAATCATCACAAATTTTACCAGTCTTGAGATCATAAGGATCCTTGATTTTGAACTCGATCAAGTCTCATGCCGATGAGCTAACTAGAGGTTTTACGTGATTTTTCACATGTTCAACAAAATATGGAGACTTCTATATATGATGCCTGCAGCGGTTGAACCGGGAGTGGTTTGGGGAATGCAACAATGAGAAACCTCACTCATGTATGCAACTTCTCATAAACATTGACCTTTATAGAGCACAATTCTGTTTTTCAAAACAAGCATGAGGGGCAATGAAATAAGATATATAAATGAAGCCAAACACATACATATACACAATATATATATATATATATATTCCTAAATCAAAGTCACAAGACAACCCTTTAAAACATTTGATCACAAATTACTCATATAAACATATTTTTTTTTTTTACCTTAATCGATACAATTTCAAGCTGTTAGTCGTTACTTAAAATCCACTTCAATAATCACGAGCATGACGATAATCACTGTAACTGTAACCTTCCCCTTTTGCGAATTCGTTGTTTTCCCGTTAATGAATTATGGTGAGGCTTGAAGACTACTGATAATGGTGTCTATATCTGCTTGTCTGGATAATCTAGAACAAGTTAATTTCTCAGTGTCAGGAATGAAGAAAAAGGGATCTTTTGGATTCTATTACTTTCATCAATTTGGGGATTTTAGTTAGGGATTCACTTGATTTAGGGATTTGAGAAATGCGAAGTGAGGTTTGGGAATTTTCAGGCAGCAAACAACGAAAGGAAGCAGGATTTTAATTAGGTCTATCTTGGGCTCGGGCGGGCTAAGTTGGAGGACTTGACTCTTTGGATCCAAAGCTATTTGGGCCTTGAGTGTAGTAATTTGTCTTTTCTGTTATTGATTTCAGTGTGCCTCTCTCAGGAGATGATTTCCTGACCACTTGTCTTTTGGTTTGTATAAATTGTCTGTCTCTAACAAGAAATAGACAACGAATTTTTACAGCAAACTTCTTTCCCATTACTATTCCATTTTCTCTCTCAGAACTCTCTCTTTCCTGTCTGCATTCTCTCTAACAACAAATCTCACGAACCACAGTCTTACAAAATTCTTCTTCACAGGGCATTACACTCAGCTATTTCATTCAAGCTTGCTCGCGTAAACGCATCTTTTTGCTGAATTACAATGCAATCATGTCATCCAACACAAACCCATTACAGTACTAACATGAATCAGGAACAAAATTTACAAAACACACAACAAAGCTGATATTTTTACCTTAACCTGAAATATACTTATTTCAGCCAAAATTCGAACTTTAACATTCAATAATTTGAAATTGTAATCATTTGTCAACTAGAATTAGAAGAAAATGTAGCGTACAGCTACTTTAGTATAATAAATAGTGCAGAAATAGAGAATTTAGAGAGAAAAGAAGACAAGATTGAGAAAAAAGAAGTATTGATATCTGATCATAATCCCCTCTCCTCAGTTCTTACACTTAATTTAAAGTAAAAATAAACATACTGGTCCTAAAAAACAGGGCACTAACCCACTACAAAAGCATAAACTGCAACAACACTAAAAAATAGGAGAACAACCATGAACTTAGACAGTAACTAAGCCATGTTGAGGTAGTTAAACAATATTGTAAGATAACGTGGCACATAACATATCTCCTGCCTTCGAAACATCCTTGCCCTCAAGGATGAATGTTGGAAAAGACCGCTTGAACCGTCGTAGGTCTTCCCAAGTTGCCTCATACATAGGCCTGTTAAGCCATTTGACAAGAACTTCAGTTTTTGGCCTATACTTCCCTTTCTGGACAATTCTTGTCTTCAAAATTATTTCTGGTTCAGTCCTTCTTCTTCCTCTCCTTCGCTGGGTGGTGGAAAGGAAAACAGTGGTTCCTCATGCCCAAGACGCGCCCTAAGATGGCTAACATGAAAAACATTATGCACCCGTGACGTCGCTAGCAAATTAAGATGATAAGCCACTGTACCAATACGTTCCGTAACTGTGAAAGGGCCAAAGTAGCGTGGAGTCAACTTCAAATTACCACAGTAAGAGACCGTTTGCTGTCGATAAGGTTGTAACTTGACAAAGACAGGATCACCAACATTGAATATCACCTCTGTCCTATGTTTATCAGCCTGCTGTTTCATCCGATTTTGTGCAGATGCAAGGTTGTCACGCAAACTCTTCAATATCTCCTCTCTACTCTTCAATGTTTCATCAACAGCAAAATTGTTTGTTGTACCTGACTCATATGGCAACAATAGAGGTGGTGGTCGCCCATAAACAACTTCAAAAGGTGTCATCTTGGAGGAGGAGTGGGAAGAGGTATTGTAGCTATATTTAGCCCAGGAAAGCCAATCCATCCATTTGTTTGGTTGAGCCCAGACAAAACACCGTAAATACTGTTCCAACACCTTATTGACTGCTTCCGTTTGCCCATCAGATTGTGGATGATATGAAGAACTCATACATAGCTCAGTATTCTACAATTTAAACAATTCTTTCCAAAAAAGAACTAGTGAACACAACATCTCGATCGCTAACAACGGAGCTAGGAATCCCATGAAGTTTTACAATTTCTTTAAAAAAACAAGAGCCACAGTTTGTGCAGTATAACTGTATAAGGATGCTTTAATGGCAAAAAATGAGCATACTTGGATAATCTATCCACCACTACCATGATAACAGACTTTCCCATCGAAATTGGTAATCCTTCAATAAAATCAAGAGAAATATCGGCCCACACCTGTGTCGGAATTTGTAATGGTTGAAGGAGTCCTGCAGGTTTGGTGGAAACATCCTTGCAACGCTGACATGTATCACACTCCTTGATATAATGTAGGATGGATTGTCTCATCTTAGGCCAATAAAATTCTTTCTTCAGTAATGCTGCTGTTTTATGAAAGCCAAAGTGTCCTGCTGCTGGACTAGAGTGATGGAGGGCTAAAATTTTTGGTATGAGTGGAGAATCTGGATTTAGAAGGACACGATTCTTGTAGAAAAGAATCCCTTCTTTTAGTTGAAAACATTCTGGACGAAGAGAAAAACTTATTGTGGTTTTGGAGATATTTCATCTCTTTGAGATATTTAAAGAGAATTAATTATCTCTTTATAAAAAGAGTCAGTGTCAACCTCTTGTCTGATTTCCTCCCATAACTGAGAAATTGGGAAAGAAATAGAAAAGCAAACCTTCTCTATGTTGACGTGTTCAGCTTCATCCAAACATTCTTCTCTACGAGACAAGGCATCAGCACCAGTATTTTCTCTTCCTTTCTTGTACTCCACCACGTAATCATACCCCAAAATCTTAGGGAGCCAGTGTTGTTGTGCCGGAGTGACAATTCGTTGATCTAGGAGAAACTTCAAGCTTTTTTGATCGGTCTTTACCACAAATGGCCTTCCCAACAAATATGGTCGCCACTTTTGAATAGCCTTTACCAAGGCCAACAGCTCTTTTTCATAGGTGGAGAGAGATAACAACTTCCCTTTGATCGCTTCACTGAAAAAAGCAATCGGTTGCTTTTCTTGTATAAGAATTGCACCAATTCCACTCCCACTGGCATCACACTCAATAATAAATGGTTTTGAGAAATCAGGAAGTGCCAAAACGGGTGGACTTGATAATGCCTGTTTTAGAGCATGGAAAGTCGATTGTGCATCTTCTGACCACTGGAAGCCATTTTTGGTGAGTAACTGAGTCAGGGGTGCCGCTAGGCTACCATATCCCCGGATAAACTTACGATAATAACCAGCAAGACCCAAGAATCCTCATAAGGCCTTCACATTTTTCGGTTGTGGCCAGCTGACTACACTTTTAATTTTTTCTGGATCTACTGCAACTCCATCCTGAGAAATATAATGACCAAGGTAGTCCACTTTTGAGACCCCAAACCTGCATTTAGAAAGTTTAGCAAAGAGTTTGTTAGCTTTTAAAATTTCCAAAATTTTTCTGATGTGCTGCAGGTGTTGGTCTCTTGATTTGCTATACACCAAGATGTTGTTGAAGAAGACCAAGACAAATTGGCGCAAGTGAGGGAGAAAAACATCATTCATTAAATTCTGAAATGTTGCAGGAGCATTCGAGAGGCCAAAAGGCATAACTAGGAACTCGTAGTGCCCTTCGTGAGTTCGAAAGGCAGTTTTTGGCACATCTTCATTGGAAACTCGAATTTGATGGTAACCAGAATGCAAATCGAGCTTTGTGAAGTACTTGGCACCATGGAGCTCGTCTAACAACTCATCAATTACAGGAATAGGGAGCCTGTCCTTGATAGTTACCTTGTTGAGAGCTCTGTAGTCAACACACATTCGCCAACCGCCATCTGTTTTTCGAACCAAAGCACTGGAGAAGAAAATGGACTTCTACTTGGTCGAATGATACCTGCTGTCAACATTTCACTTACTTGCTTTTCTATTTCTTCTTTCTAAAAATGTGGATATCTGTATGGCTTTACATTAACAGGATGGCTTCCATGTTGTAAGGGTATATGGTGATCATGCTGTCGCGATGGTGGGAGTCCTGTTGGTTCAGTGAAAAACAAAAGAGAATTCATCCAATATTTGCCGCAAATCCCAATCAGTAGTTAATAAATCAGCAGCAAAGCTTTTTGATTCTGTGCACAAGTTAATCTGGAGAAAAAAACCTCGACTCTCCAAGTTATTTAATTGGTCATGATCAATTACCTCCAATTCTGAAGGCCGTAGCCCTTTGAAGACGCATCGCCTGCTGTCGTGTTTGAAGACCATGGTTGATTTGTTATAGTCTTTTTCAATCGGCCCTAACGTGCGTAACCACTGGACTCCAAGAACAATTTGACTAGCAGCTATAGGAAGCACAAAAAAATCTGCAGTGATTATTGTTCCTTGAATGTCAATAATAAGAGACATGCAACGCCCTTCGCATTGAATTTTTTCTTAGCCACCATAACCTTAAATGTTTTATCTTTCAAGACTGGAATACCTAACTTGCTCACCAACGATTTCTCAATAAAGTTGTGGGTGCTTCCGCCATCTATGAGTACAGTAACTTTGGTGCTCTGGATTAGACCCGGCACTCTGATTGTTTGAGGATGACAAATGCCAGTAATAGCCTGGAAGGAAACCTCTGGAATGATTTGCTCAAGTTCGAAGAATTGAGGGGCATCTTCTTCGTGTTCTAGCAAGCCATCAATCATAAACAGTTTGGGGGTAGCACAACGGTGACCAGGAACATATTTTTCATCACAGTAATAACACAAACCATTTTCTCGTCGGGTTCTAGCTTGAGCAGGGGTAAGTCGGGTTGGTGTGATGGTGGTGTTAGTTTTATGGGTGGCTGGTCTAACTTGTGGTGGTGGCCCAAGGAGGCTAGGTGGGGAAGTACTGGTGGTTGGGACTGTGGTTTGAGCATAAAGAGGATTTGTAGTTCGTAGGTGAGGTAATGGTTTTGAAGCTTTGATTTTGTCTTCAATTAATCTGGCAATTTCAAAAGCAAGAGATAAAGTACGTGGCTTTCGAATTTTTACCTCATATCGAATTTCATCCTTTAATCCGGCGATGAAACTACTGATTAAGTAATGTTCAGGCAGGTCATCCACTAATTGTGAGAGTCGTTCAAACTCATCTTGATACGATAAGATATATCCAATTTGCTTGAGGTGGGACAAGGTTTCAGCAGGATCTTCGAAAGTGGATTTATCAAATCTAGCCACCAATGCCTTTCAAAATTCTGCCCATGTCAACATACCGCGAAATTTGATCGTCCAATGATACCACTTTAAGGCAATGCCCTCCAAGTTGTAAGAGGCGATAGAGACCTTATTGTCTTCTGGTATAGCAAGTTATTCGAACCACTGTTCTGCCTTGTATAAGAAGCTGTCTGGATTGTCTCCTCCAAAAGTCGGCATACGAAGTTTCAAATTGGAAGGTGTGGCATATGGCATGTTGGATGATTGTCGGGTTGGGGTCTCACCAATATGAAAGGGGATGGGTCGTATGTGTTGATGTGGTGGTGTATGTGGGTGTTGATTTCGGGTTTCATGTCTAGTAGCAGTCAAGGTACGTAATTGATTCATCATCTCTAGTAATGAAGATTCGATTCTAGAAAATCTATCATCAATAGAGTTAGAACCAACTTCCTCTGGAGGGTTCTCATAGCCAGTAGTATTGTTTGTGGGTGTAGGTGTAGTCATAGGGTCGACGGCTTTGATACCAAATGTAGCGTACAGCTACTTTAGTATAATAAATAGTGCAGAAATAGAGAATTTAGAGAGAAAGAAGACAAGATTGAGAAAAAAGAAGTATTGATATCTGATCATAATCCCCTCTCCTCAGTTCTTACACTTAATTTAAAGTAAAAATAAACATACTGGTCCTAAAAAACAGGGCACTAACCCACTACAAAAGCATAAACTGCAACAACACTAAAAAATAGGAGAACAACCCATGAACTTAGACAGTAACTAAGCCATGTTGAGGTAGTTAAACAATATTGCAAGATAGCGTGGCACATAACAAAAAAACAGAGAAAGAGAAATGGGTATTACCTGAAAGAGATTGTTGAGAGAATGTAAGAGACAGAACCGTAATTTTTGTCTCTCATGATAAATTGCAGTCTTCTCGCTTGCCATCTTCAACGAACTTGACTTCAATCACCGCAGAGATTGGATCAGATAATTACAATTGGGTCCGATTAATAAAACCAATCTATGGAACTTGGTTCGAATTCGATTACAAACCAAATCTGTGTTTCCTTAAAGAAACAGAACACAAAACATCAGTTTGGTGACTAATTGGCCGACTCGTTTACCGAGTCAACCTCGAGTCCTAATATTTAACGTAATCTCTTTTATATTTACTCAAATACTCAATAAAATCAATTTACTGTTTAATTATAAATTAATTGTGATCATATTTTTTTTGGGATATAGGTTAACTATACCCTTTTTTTTTTTTTTTTTTTTTTTTTTGTTTACACCATCCGGTTTCCGGGTGGGGCGGATCCACCATACGGTGCAATCAGCCCAGACCACACCCCGACTAATCCGGACTCGCACCGGGTTGGCCCAATAAGGGTAAAGTGCTCCCAATATGTGTTGCTCCGTTCACAAGGGGAGTTGAACCCACGACCTTGCTTAACGGATGAGAGCACCGAACCACTCACACCAACACATGATTGGTAAACTATACCCTTTAGTTACCTTAATATATTCGGTATTCTTTGAATATGAATCCAACCCGATAATATATTCACTATTCTTCTATGCTTGTGCAGTCATAATGCGCGAAAACATAGGAACTAAAAAGATCTTAATAATTCAAAACTCATATTGAGGTACTAACTATTCAAGAGCAGGGCCATGCGCGTACACCTAAATTTTAGTATATTTTCTTGGACAGTGAGCAGAAAACTTAGTGCACTCAGCCACTCACACTCTTAGTGACTCTTCCACATGATATGAATAAAATGTGTTCATTCAATCACATATTGCACACATATTTGTAATATCACATGCCATAATTTGAATGTATCGGATATAATGTATTGATTCAATAGCTAAGCTCTCTTAAGTTAAATTAATTAGCAGTTCAAAAAAAGTTAAATTAATTAGCAACACAAAATACTGAAGTTAAATAGCTACAATACTAAAGTTGAAATTTTGTTTATAGTAATGATGAAGGAGTTGTGCGTCTAATAATATAATATCAAAACAGGAAACCATATATAAGGGTATAATGATTTTTTATTCGTCATAAGTTGTGATGTTTCAAGATTCTCAACTTACCAGCAACTTATAAGAAAATTAACATATGTATAAATATATATATATATATATATATATATATATATATATAAGGGAGGTTCTCCCATTAGGTCCTCTTGAAATTATATATATATATATATATATATATATATATAGTGTGTCTTATATAAAGTCTAGGCATTAATTAGTTACATTTTTTTATATTTTTTGAACTATTACATATTAGGGTATTATTACTAAAGTCCCCACTTTTTCATAAATTGTCACATTTTTAAACGTTTTTACCGTAGTAGTCACTTTAGTCCCTTGTTTTATTTAAAATGAGTACGGATATTGACACCTATAAAACTTATTAGTACACTCATTTTTATAAGTACATCTATGTCTAAAATTTAAAAATTAAATATTACTATAAACACTCATCATAATACCAATAGTACCCTCATTGAAATAACTATATTCATTTTAATACATATTATTTATAAACACTCTTAAATTATTACCATACCCAATTTATATATATATATATATCATATTATTTTTGGAATCAAATCCTTTTTTAATGATTGTCTAATTTACTTTTAGAAATATTTCGAATGTAAGAGCCTTATAAAAAGGAATATATATATGGGGTCAAAAGATTTTCAATTTGGAATTCTCTTATTTATACAACCATCTTAAAAAAATAAATAAATAAAATAAAAATTCTTATTGACATCAATGGCTATCTTAAAAAAAAAAATTCTTTTTTTTTTTTTTTTGGTAGAGTTTATAACTATATATAAAAGAAAGACAAAATCAATATAATAATCATGTGATAATGAGAAAATTTTGATACTTGAAATAAAATTATAATTTGATTAGGGTTTATCATAAGTTTTTTTAAATAAAGAAATATAGTTGAAGATATGGGTGTAAATTAATGGTATGTATAGTAATTGGTTTATTTTTAATTAAAGTAACTTGTCCTTATTGGTAAATTTCTATTGAGATATTTTTGTAATTAATTTTTTTAATAAAGAGAGCTTCTTTTAACAATCCAATTTTTTCTTTTTACACTTCTTTTCTAAAAACACTCCATTCTCAAATTTAAATTTTAAAAAATTCTAAAGACACTTCATTTTGTTACAAGATTATCCTTTTTATCTTTTTTTTAATTAAATTATTAAAAAAAAATTATCTTTCCTAAATCATTAGATTAATTATTACATATTAAATACTTTTTCCTAAATTTTTAATTACCATAATAAACTCTCTCTCCTCCAATACATATCTCTAATTTCATATCTCCATTCTTTCTCAAGCAAGACTACAGTTAAGAAAAAAAAACTTACTAATAAACTTGATTTGTAGGAATCATATGTATGTATATACTAAAAAAATAAAATAAAAACTCAAAAAACAAGTACCTTGTTTTTTTTTCTTTTAATATTTTTTTTAAATCGAAATATGAAAATGCTTTTTGTTACTCTTGTAGGTATGTGATTGCCTGGAAAACTTTAATTCTTTCATTAGTCTTAAAAATTCTAAGTTTAATTAAATCTAGTTAAAACAATTCAAGCTTTCATATATCTTTTTTTTATATATATATATATAAAATTGACTTTTTAATATATATATATATATATATATATATATATTATTATTATTATTATTATTATTATTATTAAAATATTCATAAGTTCTTTTTATTTAACTATTAATCAAAGATTGATTAGAAAGTATGGAAATATGATTTTTTTTTTTTTTTTTGAAAAATAGAGAGAGATTAATTAGGAGAGAGTGTTTAATATGGTAATAACAGATTTAGGAGAGAGAATTTTTTTTTTGAATAATTTAATTAGTTTGGAGTGTTTTTTTTTTTTTTTTTTTAAATTGTCTTGTTTAGTAATTTTTTTTTTTTTTTTTTTTTTTTTTGAACATGTCTTGTTTAGTAATTTTAATTTAGGTTAAAATTGTCATTAATAAAAAAGATTAAATTGGAGTGTGAATAAATAATTTGTGGATTGTAAGGAGAAGCTCTCATTAATAAAATATGGATGTACTAATAACTTTTATGGGTGTCAATATCGGCTCCCATTTCAAATACATCACTTTAGTCCATTTAACCAAAAAACTAATGGTCAACTATAACAGAATGTGTAAAAATACAATTTTACCATTTATTGTTATTTTTTAATCTTTTCTTTTAGTCCTGAAAAAATTAAAACGCCTCCAATAAGAATCGAACCTTAAACCTTAAGCTTAAAAACTATAAGCTTTAACTAGCTGAGATACTCTAGTTCATTGTTGAAGGTTTGTTGATTTAAATGTATATGTGATTATATAATTTGTTTAAACTAATTTAAATCTGTTCATATAATTTAAAATAAACTCATATTTAATAATAATATATAAAACATATATATATATATATATATATATGAAAATGAAAAAGAAAATAACAAAACAAAATGAAACCCAGGCCTGTAATTTTTTTTTTCTTTCTTTTTTGGATTTTTTTCCTTTTCAAAAAATATATTATTTCAATTTGATAAAAAAAAAAAAAAAACCCAGAAAATCAAATCCCATAAATTGAAAAGGGAAAAAAATCAACAAAAAATAAAATTAAAAAATAAACTTATATTTATATAATTTAAAATAAACTCATATATAATAATAATATATAGAAACATATTTATGAAAATGAAAAAAAAAAAAAAAAAAAAAAAAAGGAAATTTTCAGGTACAGAGATTTCGACTTCAAAAGAAGTAACTTCATAACTAGTATGAGGTTGGTTTTATCTAAATTCTCTTCTTATAACCATGGCTTCAAACTCAAAATCGGTATTGTAAACTTTCTAAGTATCTAACCACAATTGTTGACAGTGTACTATTTGTGCAAATTACATTGATAATGTCATTAAGATGTTCATTTATACTAAAACATGTTCATTTATATCAATTAGAAATGTCAAAAAGAATGAAGATTGCATCAGAAGTAAAAACGAAACATTCATCAATAGTTATGGAAAGAAAACGTGTAATCAATATATGAGTTCATACATATAGAACCATTAATATAGAGACAGAAAAGCAAGACAAAGGAAGATTACACTTTCAGACTAAGTGTGGAAAACTGTGTTACAGGGTCCCAACCTTACAACTTTTGCTAGCTAGGTCCACTCTCAAATAATAATTCTAGGTAGGACTCTTATCTTCTTACCAAAAGCAGGTTTTTTTTCTTCCATAAAACACAATAGAAAGAGAATCCGTAATTACTCAGACTATAAACAAAGAATGTTTCATCTTTGGCCAGTGTTATACTCAGACTATAAACAAATTGAAATTGCATTTACATATGCTTACAACAGAAACATTAAGAGATACAACATCTTTTGAAACAATGATCATGGAAGCTTATTATAAATCTAAAACTGTCACAGTTATACTAGGATGAGCAAATTAACAATCTTTGTATGTTATGCATTACACATCAGAGCAATCAATTTATGCAACGTTATAGCATAAGATACATCAAATTTTAGGAGTTTCTGCACTGACCATAATAGTCCAAGATGAGCACAATCAAATTCTTCTACAAATAGTCCAACAGGAGCTTCCAGATGGTGCTCTCATTCTACGATCTCCAATCCAATCAGCCTAGACAGTCGGTTCACCGGTCTCCATCATTGTTTACAGTTGTTATGTACAAGAGAAAATCTTTTCCTCGTATCCCCCACATGCGGATTTTAACTGACAAGCAGATGAAAACAAAGCTCATTCTTTATCACCCTTGACAAGCAACACCTCCCCGCCAAGACCAATAATGCGATCCAAGAACTCCCTCGCTTCCTCGCTATCTTCGAAAGAGCAAGGAGATTTAAAATCACTATCCAAATTATACCAAACCCCATCAATCTTTCGCAGTGTAATCCAATGCCTACCCTTCCAAATCCCAGCATACCGTGTCACTGGAACATTGATCACAATCCCCATCAAAGTGCTACTATCACCCCCATCAAGATCAATTGATGCTGCCTCATTTCTATGATCATGCCACACTACAGCCTTCCCTCTCCCTTCAAGAGCCGCGATAAGAACATTGATATCGTAATTTCCAGTTAATGAATTATGGTGAGGCTTGAAGACTACTGATAATGGTGTCCATGTCTGCTTGTCTGGATCATCCAGAACAAGTTTCTCAGCTATTTTATTCAAGCTTGCTCGCGTAAACGCATCTTTTTGCTGAATTACAATGCAATCATGTCATTTAACACAAACCCATCACAGTACTATAACAAACTAACATGAATCAGAAACAAAATTTACAAAACACACAACAAAGCTATCAACTTTTCTAATTCACTAAAAAAACTGATATTTTTACCTTAAACTGAGCTCAAATATACTTATTTCAGCCAAAATTCGAACTTTAACATTCAATAATTTGAAATTGTAATCATTTATCAACTAGAATTAGAAGAAAAAACAGAGAAAGAGAGATGGGTATTACCTGAAAGAGATTGTTGAGAGAGTGTAAGAGACAGAACTGTAATTTTCGTCTCTCATGATAAATTGCAGTTTTCTCGCTTGCCAAATAATTACACTTGGGTCCGATTAAAAAAACCAATCTATAGAACTTGGTTCGAATTCGATTACAAACCAAATCTGTGTTTCCTTAAAGAAACAGAACACAAAACATGAGTTAGTAGCTGACGTTCCCGAGCACGTCGGCTTGAATTAGCCGACTCTGTTATCGATCAACCTTCTAGCCCCAATTTTTCATTACTCATTAGTCAATCAATTTTCGTTCGATTTATATTATGTGTTTGTTTGATATGGCCTTTCTTGGCCAAAAGCCCTTTTATTTATTTATTTATTTATTTATTTATTTATTTATTATTTATTAAAAGCTATTTTTTTAATTATAATTTTTTTTTTTTAAATCTCTAAAATAGTTTTTTTTTTAAATATTAAAAACTCTAATTTATATCTATTTGAAGAAATCCAAAATTTACGTTTTCTCTAAAATGTTTTTTTTAAGCTTTTTTTTTTTTTTTAATAAAGATATATTGTCTTTAAGAAATTTAAATATTTCATCATGTACCTTTAATTTGTCTATATCCTTTTTTAAAATTTATAACAATTAAAGACTCTTTTGAATATATATTATCAAACAATCTACTAACTTAAAAGCACTTATTTAATTGAATACCAATAACATACAACTTTTGTTAAAAGATTTACTTGTAAATTGATTGTAATAATTTATACTATGGGTAAATAGATCGACCCCCTTTGATATAAAAACAGCTAGAGAGCAACTATGAATTTATTTACTTGAACCTCTCTTACATTAAAATTGAACTAATAAAAATATCAAATTCCATGTGATTATTAAAATTTAAAAATAAAGATAATGTATTTCAGCTTATAAGTATTCATTTTAGTGTGAAACTGAACATTTTGACAGGACCTTTGAGGGGGTAAACGATATCGAATTTTTATCCATAATATACCGTTGGAATCGTTTCGACGAGGAGGACAATATTTTAAAGAAAAAAGAGAAAGGTGAGAGAGAGAAATATAAATGAATGAGCGGGACAAGAAAGATAGAAACCTAATTGAGGGAGGGACGAAAGTTGTTGAGAGACTAAGATATTTTTGTTGAAGACAAAGAAGTACAAACCTATATGAAGAGAAAGAAATCAGATTCAAGTTATTAAAATTAATGAGAGGAAACTTAAAGGGAAAAAGAAGATAATTAAAGCGGATGATATGGAAGTAAACAAACATAATTTATAGGAATTTCTATCAAAGTCATGGAAAAATTGATCAAATTTAGTTAACTCAGTGGAATCAACAAAAGCGAATATTCACACTTGGCCTCTTGCCAATGTGGCTAGAAGCTCCCAAGCGAGCCTTCGCCACTAGGGTTCAACGCCAAAAGTGTGCATATATTTGTGCAAATTTTCCTTGTCCCACCTTGACCATGAAATCCCAAGTGTGGGTGTTCTCTCCCGATTCCGGGAGCTTCCGTCTCTCTGTTGTGGGAGCTGTAGTCCGAGCTATGCTTGTAGAGCCCATTCTCACCGGTCACGGCAATTGTTGTATTATCAAAAAAAAAATAGGAAATTAATTATATATATATATATATATATCAATACTTAGAAGATTGTGCATATAAGTTTCTTATTATTTATTTAGTTCTTTATAATAAAATATAAAATTATAGTTTATTTAAAACAAATCTATTTCAACTTTGTCTTTCTTCTCTGAAATTTTGCAAAAATACTCATATTTTTGGAGAAAAACTTACCTACACCCGGTGCAACACTCAGCACATGCTGAGTGTTGCACCCCAGCCAATCAAGTGTTGACACCTCATCCAACTCATTCAACTCATCCATTCAACTCAGCCATCCAACTTAGCAGTGAAGCGAGATCCAAGATCGGCGGCAGTGTGAAGCGACGACGGCGACGGCGACGGCGACGGCGACGGTGACGACGGATGTGCAGTGATGACAGTGACAACACAGCGACGGCAACGCCGGACATGCAATGACAACGGCGACGCGAACGGGAGGGTTTCCTCACCGTCGCCGTCATCGCTTCACGTCGCTGTCGCCGTTGTCTTCTGCTGTGCTGGGTTGGGTGGTCCGCCGAGTTGGATGGCTGAGTTGGATAAGTTGGATGAGGTGTCAAAACTTGATTGGCTGGGGTGCAACACTCAGCATCGGGTGCAGGTAAGTTTTTCTCATATTTTCGAAGTTGCACAATTATTCATTCCATGAAAATTGAAAAACATTGTAAAATTGACTTAAGCTTCTCAAAATACCCTAGCGCAGTGCACAACCCTATAATTAATAAAAGTAGAGAACTCATTCAAAACTCACCGACCCAGATCTTAAAGTTAATATTATTTTAATAGGGTTAATTGCACAAACATACCCTCCATTTATCTAATAAAGTAAATTTAAAAAAAATGCCCCATTCAAATACAAAAATCCCAATTAGAATTTAGAATGTGCTTGAGGTATGGAAAGTCAATAGTGCCCTTAGGTAAAAGGGAGGGGTTATTTTGATGGGTAAATTTCACAAACAACCCTGAATTATATGTAATTGTATAAATATTCATTTTTTTTCTAATAATTACATAAATATACCCTATCGTTAGTTGACTTTTGTTAACTTTAACCTTTAACCACATTTGTATCCCGAAATGACTAAACTACCGTCGAAAACTTATTTATATTTTCTTTTATTATTTAAATATATTAAAAAACATTTACTTAAAAAATTAAAAAAATTGGTACAATTTTTTTGTTGCTTTCTTTCTATCATTTTTTTAACACAATTAGATACCACAAAATAGAAAAAATGGCTGTGTTTAGTGGGTTTTGATTATGTTTAGTGAGTTTTGTGAGTTTTGATTCTGTTGATTAAATGTAATTGTTAGTGGGTTTTGTTTCTGTTGATGAGTATGAAATTGAATGTTTTGGTGATAAAGTTGGTTTTTGAAATCTGAAAATTTGGTGTTTAGGGACATGGAAAATGTAAAAAAAAAAAAAAAACGATAGAAAGAGAAAGAAAAAGAAAATAAAAGCAACAAAAAAAAAAGTACTAATTTTTTCAATTTTTTAAGTAAATCTTTTTTAATATTTTTAAATAATAAAAGAAAAGATAAATAAGTTTTTAAGGGTGTTTTAGTCATTTCGGGATACAAATGTGGTTGAAGGTTAAAGTTAACAAAAGTCAAATGACGGTAGAGTATATTTATGTAATTATTAGAAAAAATAAATATTTATACAATTACACATAAATGCAGGGTTGTTTGTGAAATTTACCGACCAAAATAACCACTCTTTTTTATCCAAGGGCACTATTGACTTTCTATACCCAAGCACATTCCAATTGAAATGTTTGTGTTTGAATATGACATTTATTTGAAAATTTACTTTATTAGATAAATAGAGGGTATGTTTATGCAATTAACCCTATTTAATATGACAATTATTGAAGCTATTTGTCTTCTATTACTGACCATTCCATCTTTTTTTCCTCAATAGGAACCGGTGGATGGTAATTTTTACATTTTAATAATAGTCTGGTTATTATTATATATTTTTTTTATAAAAAAATAGTGATGCCATCGCCAGCTACTCAGTCATAGTTAACAATAAATGTATAAAAATAAATAAATAAATAAATTGTAATCTCATACAATTAAGAAAGAATTACAACTATTTAAAAAAAAAAAAAAAAAAAGAATTAAAACAAAGACCAATGGAATGCTATCATGAGACATCTACTTTTGTATTATGTATAACAGACTTTGAAGGTGATTCTGAAAAATGCTTTTATTATTATTATTATTTTTATTTTTATTTTATTTTTTTTTAGAAATAGTAACATTGTTACTGGATGTAAAATGGGATTAGCAAAAGCAAACTAGATTAGATATTTAGATGGACGCTACTTCATTTCGCTGCGTATTTTGGATACATTGAGATTTTGAATAAGTTATTTAATTAATAAAAATAAATCCGCGGCCTATAAAGCTTGTAATAAAGGAAAGACAGCTCTTCATGTTGCAGCTGGCCTTAACAAGGTAAACATAATGCAATATTCTTCACTTTACTATGGAAAGCAAAAACAAAAAGGCAGTCAAACATATTCTTAAAACTCCTTCGCTTGAAAACATTGCGAACCTTAAAAATGAGAAAGATGAGAATATAGAAACACACCTTTTCTTTATGCAGTTTCTATATATGGGATACTGCTTCGCCATAATGCACTCTAAAGTTGATATGCAAGTTTTTAACCACCATAACCATAATGCTGAGGACATCATGTTGGACATCATCTTATATGAAATAATGCCGTGTCTTATTTTACAGGCGTTTTAAAAACTTAAGTAATTAGTTGATCCACGTTTCCTACTTAACCCAGGTTTGCGAATGAAAGTCTTCGAAAATGATAATATTGGCGAAGGAAATTACGAAGGTAACACAGTCAGAAGCAACAGCAACGATGGAAATGGAAAAAACCGAAGCATTATAGTTAATTTTTTGGTGGAAGCAAGAGAGAATGAGCTGGTAGCAGCCACAATTATAGCAACGGTAACTTTCGCAGCAGGTTTCACAGTGCCAGGGGTTAGGTGGCAGATAAAGGATCAGACCAAGGTGCTACAATTTTAACAAGAAACACAGCTTTCAGGGCATTTGTTAGACTGAATACCTTGTCGTTTATCTTGTCCAGTCTTGCCGTCTTCAACCTTATATCCATATTGTCTGCTGTCAGTATTCATCACAACACGAGAAAGCTTTTCAAACAGAGGTTCACGTTCAAATTGTTAAATGCCATTTTCCATCCGTACTTGTTAGAGGAGTGTTCACGTTCAAATTGTGTTTAGTTTTATACTAGTCGCAGTGGATTATATATATAAATTGTGTAATGGATCATAAGATAAATGTACTTTTAGTATTCATGTTTCACAGCTATTTCATTCAACCTTGCTCCCGTAGACACATCTTTTTGTTGAATTACAATGCAATCATGTCATCCAACACAAACTCATCACAGTACTATAAAAAACTAACATGAATCAGAAACAAAAGTTACAAAACACACATAAAAAGCTATCAGCTTTTCTAATTTACCAAAAAAAAAAAAGATTATTATTTTAACCTCAAATATACTTAATTTCAGCCAAAATTAGAACCTCAACATTCAATAATTTGACATTGTATTCATTTATCAATTAAAACTTGAAGAAAAACAGAGAAAGAGAGATGATCCGAATGAGATTGTTGAATGAGTGTAGGAGACAGAACTGTAATTTTAATTTGTCTCTCATGATAAATTGTAGTCTTCTCACTTGTCAATTTTTAACGTAATCACTTCTATATTTATTCAAAAAAAAATCAATTTATTGTTAAATTATAAATCAATTATGATCGTTTTTATTTATTTGTTTATTTTAAAATAATATATTCAGTGTTCTTAAAACATGCTTAATATTATACTACATGATATGAATATCTGATTACATGTGATTTTTATATATTGTTTCAGTGTTTGGTTTTTAACTTGAGATTTTACATGTGATAATAAATTTCATTTTTTATTATTTTTTTTATTTATAGAAAAGATCAAATTCTAATTTATTAATCACAGAAATTTAATGGAAATATATGAAGACACAAAGTAACAATTTTTTGGGATAATTAAACTATACATATTTTTTATTAATTGATGTATACTTAATATAAACATTCACTGGTGAACATATTTCTATAATTTGAGGACCCATTACACCACACATTACATTACAACAATAGCAACACAACAGCCACTATGATTATCATACCTTCGAAGATGACCAGCTCCGACTTCAAACTGCACTTGGACTCTGGCCTAAACACTGTTCGGACAAAAAAGTTCGCTTGTTAAGTCCAGCCCATACATTAGGATACTATTGAATTTGACTGGACTGGATTGGTCCGATTAAACTCGGGCCTGAAAAACTGGTTTGATTTTATCTTTGTTTATCAAAGAAATGGCTACCCAATTACCCTAGGAAAAATTACCCTAGTAGCCTCCCATATGGTCGGGCGCTATCAAAATAGCTATTACGGTTACACTATTCGCTTATAGAATGACCATTTAATTTGAACCGAATTTCTTATCTAATGAGTGATCACTAGGGTAATTTTCCCTTAAAAAATATAAGTTAGCCATCGGGCTATCTCAAAATTCATGATTCTCTTTCTATTACATGTAATTATAACTCAAATTATCATCATGTTCCTCTTCATATTTTTCTCACATCAAAGTTATATATTTTCTGTCATGCTTCGAAGATTAAAATAATATAATTTCTGCACGACTCAAATCATAACGAAGTGAATAATATATAATGCTCAAATCTTGATAATTCAATCGGTCACAATTATAGAATTTAGATTTCTTTCATGCACACACAAATAATGACAGGGTAAAAAAAATCTAAAAATATAAGAATTTTTACATGTAGACATTGAGATTAATAGCACTGCTCTTTGTACATTCACTAATTACTGTATGGGCTGTATTTTTCGAATTCTGACCGATCCTAGCCCGCACATTTATAGAGATCTAGTCCGATTTCAGATTTTTCATAAATAGACCCAGCCCGAAAATGGATTTCTAAATAGTGACGATATTTACACTCCTCAAAAATAGTATTTACACCCTAACTTAGTATGTTTTTAAAAATCCTATAATACCCTTGAGTAAAATTACCAATAAGACTAAATAGTTTGTAAGTACACCAACAATAATATTAATTAGTTTCTTATTTTAATATCTTGTGAAAAAAAAAAAGTTTCCTTTTAATGATTTGATATTAACATATATCATTAAAAATTCTTTCCATTTTCTTAAACCTTAGATTCTCTCCTAAAATTTAATTTTAAATATATTTCCTTTTTCTTTTAAGGAAATACAAATTGACTACTAGAGAATGAATCAAATTTTTCCCAAGTTGGTTGTAAAAAAGCAAGTATTAAATTATTTTTATTAGAAGAACAAACTCATTAATAATTGTTTTCTCTATAATATTTGTATTTTTTTTTCTTGCAAACACGCTTTAGACATTTTTTTTTATCTTTTCAATATTATTTGTTCTTCAATTTCATTAAACACTTTTCTATTTCTAAATCAATTGGTACATGACATAAACCTTGCTTCCTTGCAACTTTGACAAACAGAAAATGGATCTCCAATAGAAAAAACCTCAAAAAGAAGTGATTTTGTTGATAGAAAATTGTTAAGAATAAATGGAGAGAGCAGCTTGACACGCTAAGAGAGAAAAAGAAAAAAAAATGGAATTTGATTTTTGTGAAAGGAAAACATGGAAGATAAAAAGAAGGGAAGGGAAAGAACAATGATAGAATTTTTTTTGTAAGAACAGTGATAGAATTTTTTTTTTTTTTTTTTTTTTTTTTGAAACAATAGTGATAGAATTAAAGATAATAATAAAATTTTCAATTTTAAATAATAATAAAGTTGATTAAATAATATAATAATATACGTCGATGGTGTGTACCTACAAAAATACAATTACATTATAATTAAAGAAAGGATATTTTTGGCATTAAGTGGGGTTTATTTACAAAATATAAATTTTTAAAAATTTTCATGGGTGTAAATATGAAAGGGGTGTACATACAGTTTTTAAGGGGTGTTATTATCGTTACTCATTTCTAAATTATCGAGCTGGATCTGGATCGGACTCAAATTGGATCGGGTTAGCCGGATCATTTTGACACCTTTACATGTGGTTATTAAGTTTTCGTAAATACATCAATTTGGTCACGATGATCAAAAATTTAACGGTAAAGGTAACATAATATGTAGAAGGACTTTTTTTTTTTCCTTTTAATTTAATTAAAGGTTTTAAAAATATGATTTAACCATCTAATATTTTAAAATCTTACAATTTAATATTGACTTGTAATCCAATCAAACTGTTACATGCTTCATATATTTTTTTTAAATGTCATAAAAATCAAATAAAATAGAAAAAAAAAAAAAATAGAAAAAGGATAATGGAGAAATTAAACAATTTATTGAAAAAAAAAAATGGATCTCCAACCATCCATCTCTATAATGGACATTAGAGATCAAATAAAAATAATAATAATAAATAAAAATCCACCATCTATAGGATTAAAAAAAAAATTGAAAAAAAAAAAAAAAGTGAAAAACCATAAAAAGAATTTGGATACGCAATCTTGAATCAATCTTGAATAGAATTCCAGATTGGATCGGATGTGCAATCTTGAATCACCATAGAAAGAGTTTGGATGTGTAATCTCCAGATTGGATCTCTACTGTCCGCCAAGATTGATGCACGGTGGAGATCCAAATTATTCGAGGTTTGGGAGAGGGGGTCACTACTCAAACCTACGGCATCGATGGTGTAGGTGTGATCGGTAAACCCTTAGACCAACATTATCTTAACAAATTTTAATTTCTTACTAATTAAAAAAATATTATGACAATTAACATGAATATGATAAGCATAGGTATTCTACATCAGCTGAAGACGTTGTCAAGCAGCCTACCAGTATGCTTAGCATATGGAAACCTATGTATCAGCAATTAGGCTCTAATGAACAACGTCCACATAAACGTCCACATACATTGAATCAGCCACAAGTCAGTTACTAAGAATAACAGAATGCTGATGTGGATGTTTCTTAGAATATTATTGGTTAAGAATTCCTATATCTGTAAAACACACTTTCAGTGTGATCAAGTGAATCTGATATAAATATCAGATCTCTGATGAACAAATGGATTCATTCATTTTACAATATTCATGAAATAAAAATACTCTGAAGCTTCTAGCTCCATCAATGGAGTCTCTTCAATATTCTCTTCTTTTGTTCTTCATTTAGGACTTTCATCGAGCACTTCAACATAGAACGTAGAACTGCTTTCTGTTTTTCATGGTATCAGAGCCACAGACTAACGTCATGGCAAATCAACTACAGACACCAGTTCTTGATCAAAATCAGAACTCACAGAGAGGCGCGTCTTCTTCTCAACGATCAGAGGAAGATCAAAGGCACAACTCTCACACTATGACTACAACATTGGAAATCGCATCACTCTCCAAAAGCCTGAATTTCAACTTTCCGATAAAACTAGGTAAATCAAACTATCTTTACTAGAAAGAACAGATTCTACCTATTATACAAGCTTTGGATTTGGAGGATTATCTATGCGGTATAAATCAACCACCAAACATGTATGAGAACGTTGAAATAACAAATGAAAATGGTGAAAAATACGTTGAGAAACGCATGAGCAAGGAGTTTACAAGCTGGAAACGAGTAGACAAGCTTCTTTTAGGTTGGATCTATGCAGGTATAAGTGAGCGTGTCTTAGGCTAAATCATTGGTTGTAAAACTTCCTTTGAAGCCTGGAATCGTTTGCAGCGAATCTTCACACAACAGTCTATGGCCAAAACGATTCAACTACGGAATCAGCTTTCATCTATGAAAAAAGGTGGAGACTCAATCAGTGATTTTGCTCTCAAGATCAAACATATTGGAGATGCACTGATGTCAGCCGGTGAAGAAGTGAAGGACCGTGACCTTGTTATGTGTTTGGTGAATGGTGTGGGGCATGATTTCGATGCAATTGTTGCAGTAATCACTGCTCAACAAAGGTTTATGAGCTTTGAGGATGCTCAATTTGTTCTCATGATGCATGAACAAAGACTTGAGCATCTCGACTCTTCCTCACGTGTAGAAACTGGCCAGATTTCTGCTAATTTTGCTTCAAATAATACTCACCAACAGAGGACCCAACGAGACTTCAACTCTCAGCCAAACAGAGGAGGCCAAAGAGGAAGATGGAGGAACAATAGGCCTGGTGGTAGAGGCAGAATACACTGTCAAGTCTGCAACAAGCCTGGACACAGTGCTCTTAAGTGTTACCACCGTTTTGACCAACAATTTCAAGGTCCTCCACAGCAATTGCAAGGTCCTTTGCAGCAAATGCAAGGCTCATCGTTACAGCAACAACAACATCAGGCTTTCTACATTCAACAACAACCTTACAACAATCAGCTACTATCAAGTCCGTCGTATCCTTCACACAGCTCAGTTACCAGTCAAATAGAACCACAAGCTAACTATCTACAAAACTCAGCATTCATAGCAACACCTGATTCAGTTGCAGATCCGGCTTGGTATGTGGATAGCGGGGCTACCAACCACATAACCTCTGATTTGAACAACTTATCTCTTCGATCAAATTACAGAGGTATGAACAAACTTATAGTAGACAACGGAAGTAAGCTTCCAATTTATCATGTTGGTGACACTTTCATTCAGACACACACACAGCCTTTTGAGAAACTTCTTCTCAAGAATATATTGCATGTTCCTCAAATCACCAAGAACCTATTGAGTATCTCTAAGTTCACTTTTGACAATAATGCTGTTGCTGAGTTTTATCATGATCAATGTGTGATAAAGGATCTTACAACGAGGAAGGTTTTACCCCACGGCACACTTAAAGATGGCCTTTACAGTCTTCAACTTGTCAACTTGTCCGATTCAACACATGGTGGAGACAAGCAAGGTCAGAATGTTGCTGGTTCAAAGTGTTCAAATAGTAGTTTTTTGGCTTTCAATAATACAAACCTTGGAGAGGTATCCAACTCCAAGTCACAGCAGGCAAATGTGAGCATGTATGCTACTATGGATGCCAATATTTGGCATGCTAAGTTGGGACATCCAGCCCCCTTGATCCTACAAAAGATGTTAAATAATATACACTTCAATAAAAAGTTTGTTTCACCACATTTTTGTGACTATTGTAAACTTGGTAAAATGCATAGATTACCATTCTCTAGAGTAGAAATTACAGTTGCAGCACCTCTTGAGTTGATATACTCAGATGTTTGGGGACCGGCTCCTATGCTCTCTACAGAAGGGTATAGGTATTATATCTCTTTTGTTGATGCATACAGTAGGTTCACATGGCTCTTTCCTCTCAAACTCAAGTCAGATGCTCTTGGGGTTTTTGTCAAGTTTCAGAAAACTGTTGAACTCCAATTTAACAAGAAAATTAAGAGTCTACACTCTGACATGGGTGGGGAATATGTTGCCTTTGTCTCGTATCTTTCCAATCAAGGTATACAGGCTCGGTTTTCATGTCCCCACACTCCTCAACAGAATGGAGTTGCTGAGAGGAAGCATCGTCATGTAGTAGAGACTGGTCTGACTTTACTTGCTCATGCCAAAATGCCACTACGGTTTTGGTATGAAGCTTTTCTCACAGCCACTTTTCTCATTAACAATATGCCTCTAGCTGTGTTCCATTTTATATCACCTTTTGAGAAACTATATTCAAATAAACCGAACTATAACTTTTTCAAATCTTTTGGGTGTAGTTGTTTTCCATACTTAAGGGATTACTCTAGGAACAAGTTTAATTTTCACACTCAAAAATGCATATTCATTGGGTATAGTCCTTTGCACAAAGGTTATAAGTGCTTACATCCTTCGGGTATAGTGTATGTTTATAGGCATGTAGAGTTCAATGAGATAGAATTTCCCTTCTCATCTCTTTTTCCTAGCTCAATCTCTACACCTATAGAACCTCCCTCATCGGTTTTTCCTTTGTCCACTATGCACAAGATTTTGTCACATGCCACAGCTGTGCAGCCTTTACATAAAGGGTCTGTTGTCAGACCTACTCACATGGTCACACAGCCTATCTCACAAGACATCACGCAATCATCTTCTACGCCTATGGTTCCATCAGAAATACCTCCAGGTTTTCCCCAACCAGCTCATTTACCTGACTAGTCAGCTCCTTTACCTTCTTTTTCAGACATTGACATCAATGCAGGGTCAGCTTTCTCGCCTATCAACTCTTCTCCAGCTAGTTCTACTAATGTCCTTGCAGTAGCACCTTCCCATAATTCAACAGTTGTAGCACCTCTTCTTGGTTCGACAAATGTTGCACCTAAACTTGGTTCAACTCATTCAATGGTCACCAGGTATAGAAATGGCATTTTCAAACCAAAAGCTTTCTCATCGGGTCTCTTAGCTAAGGCAGATCCCACCACTGCTAAAGCAGCTCTTCAGGATTCGAAATGGGTCTCAGCAATGCAAGAGGAGTTCCATGCTTTGCAAAAGAACCATACCTGGTCACTGGTTCCCTACAAATCTGATATGAACGTGGTCGGATGTAAGTGGGTTTTCCGAACTAAATTCAAGCAAGATGGCACTCTTTTGAGGCATAAGGCGAGATTGGTAGCAAAGGGATTCCACCAAACTCCCGGTCTTGATTTCCTGGACACTTTCAGCCCTGTGGTAAAGGCTTCTACAATTCGAGTCATCTTTACAATTGCTGTGTCTTTTAGGTGGCAAGTTGAGCAGGTTGACATCAACAATGCCTTTTTAAATGGTGATCTTTCAGAGGTTGTGTTTATGTCCCAACCTGAAGGCTTTGTGGATCCAGCTTTGCCCACTCATGTGTGTCGATTGCACAAATCTCTTTACGGGCTCAAACAAGCTCCACGAAGTTGATTCCATAAATTACGGGCAGCTCTTCTTTCATGGGGCTTCTCTAACTCAGCTTCAGATACCTCTCTATTTCTCAAGTTTGCTAATGGTCATTCTCTCTTTTTATTGGTCTATGTGGATGACATTCTTGTCACTGGTGATAGTCCACAGCTGGTTCAAGACCTCATATTCACTCTCAACAAAACTTTTGCCTTAAAAACCTTGGGTCCTGTCAATTATTTTTTGGGTTTTGAAGCATATCGTGATGCCTCTGGATTGTATCTCACACAGTCCAAATACATTCATGACTTGCTACTAAAGACCAACATGGGAGCTGCCAAGACGTGTGACACCCCTATCTCAGCTGGAACAAAATTGTCCCTCTCAGATGGTGTTGCGTTCCCTGATTCGACGCTTTATAGAAGCACCATTGGTGCCCTGCAGTATCTCACTAACACCAGGCCCGACATCTCATTTGTTGTAAATAAGCTCGGTCAGTTCTTGGTTGCACCGACATTGACACACTGGCAAGCATGTAAGAGAGTCCTCAGATATCTGAAGGGAACATCTTCTCTTGGGATTCATTTTGCTCCTTCTTCAAATCTAAGTCTGGATGCCTTTTCAGATGCCGATTGGGCAAGTTGTGTTGATGATCAATGCTCTACAAGTGGGAATTGCGTCTTACTTGGTGGTAACTTGGTATCCTGGAGCTCTAAAAAGCAACGGGTTATTGCTCGTTCAAGCACGGAGGTGGAATATCGATCTATGGCACAGGTCACTACCGAAGTTCTCTGGCTGAAATCTTTGCTCTCTGAGCTTCG
Organism: Acer saccharum; assembly: GCA_030490815.1. Classification (NCBI taxonomy): domain Eukaryota; kingdom Viridiplantae; phylum Streptophyta; class Magnoliopsida; order Sapindales; family Sapindaceae; genus Acer; species Acer saccharum. The sequence continues at coordinate 53,262,757 of CM059868.1, read as the reverse complement.
CATATCCATTCCTGCTACCTCGGTTGTGTGGTGTAATAATATTGGAGCGAATGCTCTTGCCCAAAACCCTGTTTTTCACCAACGTACCAAACACATCGACATTGATACGCACTTTATTCGCAAGAAGGTGTTGTCTAGTATAATTGACATCAGATATGTTCCTACTGAACACCAAGTTGCTGATGTTTTCACTAAGGGCTTCACTAGGGATAGATTTCGGTTCTTATGCTCCAAACTCAAACTTGCTAATTCTCCCCAGTTTGGTTTGCGGGGGGATGATAAGCATAGGTATTCTACATCAGTTGAAGACGTTGTCAAGCAGCCTACCAGTATGCTTAGCATATGGAAACCTGTGTATCAGCAATTAGGCTCTAATGAACAACGTCCACATAAACGTCCACATACATTGAATCAGCCACAAGTCAGTTACTAAGAATAACAGAATGCTGATGTGGATGTTTCTTAGAATATTATTGGTTAAGAATTCCTATATCTGTAAAACACACTTTCAGTGTGATCAAGTGAATCTGATATAAATATCAGATCTCTGATGAACAAATGGATTCATTCATTTTACAATATTCATGAAATAAAAATACTCTGAAGCTTCTAGCTCCATCAATGGAGTCTCTTCAATATTCTCTTCTTTTGTTCTTCATTTAGGACTTTCATCGAGCACTTCAACATAGAACGTAGAACTGCTCTCTGTTTTTCAGAATCGTGATACACGAAAATTTTGAGTTGTTATAAGATATTAACATGACCAGAACCTAATTTAAATGTGATTTAAAGCATCACCTTTTTATGGTTATTAATTAAATGTTAGCGGCTCTTAACAGTTCATGACCATGAACAATAAGAGATAATCGATCCACATTATGGATAATGACACGATCTCTTCAAATGGAGCTGCTGTGGAGGAGATTGAATCCACCTCTAGCAGAGGAGGTGAGCCTTTATTTTTATTTTTTTTAGATTATGATAATTTTTTAGCATGTAAATATGAATTTTAGCATGAAACTAAACATTTTGACAAGACCTTTGAGGGGGTAAATGATATCAGATTTTTGTCCAAAATATACTATTGGAATCGTTTCGATGAGGAGAACAATATTTTAAAGAAAAAAAAAAAGAGTTGAAGTTTTACAGAGAAAATTATAGAGAGAGAAATACAAATAAATGAGCAAGACAACTCTTAGACAAGAAAAGATAGAAACCTGACAGAGGGAGGGAAGAAAGTTGTTGAGAGAGCTAAGATTTTTTTTTTTTTTTTGTTAAAGACAAAGAAGTTCAAACCTATGGCGAGAGAGAAAACAGATTCAAGTTATTAAAATTGATGAGGGAAAACTTAAAGGGAAAATGAAAATAATTAAAACAGAAGATATGGAAGACAACTAACATAATTGATAAGAATTTCTGTCAAGTCATGGAAAAATTGATCAAATTTAGTTAACTAAGTAAGAATAGACAAGCACATCACCTCTTTGTAGAGATGGTTGTGCATCTCCCTTCCATACGCATTTTACAAGTATGTGTGGGGAGTTTTCTCTCGGTTTGTAGGAGTAACCCTCTCTCCGGTTGTAAGAATTGTAATCCATATGCAACCGCTCTTGAATATTGAGAATAGTATTCGGGACCATGCTTGTAGAGTCTAGTTAATCTCACCAGGTCCCGACAGTAATTGTATTTAAAAAAAAAAAAAAGTGAGAATGGACAAAAGTGAATATTCCAATAAAATTTAAGGTTAAAATAGGAAATTAATTATATATATTTAAATACTTAGAAGATTGTGCATATAAGTTTCTTAATATTTATTTATTTCTTTATAATAAAATGTAAAATTATAGTTTATTTAAAACAAATCTATCTCAACTTTGTTTTTCTTCTTTGAAATTTTGCAAAAATACTCATATTCTTAAAATACCCTAGCGTAGCTGTGTAGTGCACAACCCTATAATTAATAAAACTCATTCGAAACTCACCAACCCAGATCTAAACGTTAATATTATTTAATATGACAATTCATATTGAAGCTATATGTCTTCTATTAGGGTGCGTTTGGCACAGAGAAGGGACATGACCGGTTGGGACTGGACGGGACAGGATAGGACAGGACAAGACGGGACAAGACAGGACAAGACAAGACAAGACAAGACAAGACGGGACAGTTGTTCCGTATTGTGTTTGAAATGTCTGGGACAAAACTGTTGTTAACTGTATTGTTATACGTTTGGTATGACTAAGACAGGAAGGGACAAGAGGTTCAAATGACTAGAGTACCCCTCATATGTATATATATTATAATATTATAATATTATATAATATATTAAAAATTATATAATTATATTTTATTATATATATATATTATCTTATACCACAATTATTCATTCCATGAAATTGACTCGAACTTCTTAAAATACCCTAGCGTAGCTGCGTAGTGCACAACCCTATAATTAATAAAACTCATTCAAAACTCACCAACCCAGATCTAAAAGTTAATATTATTTAATATGACAATTCATATTGAAACTGACCATTCCATCTTTTTTTTCCTCAATAGGAACCGGTGGATGGTAATTTTTACTTTCCAATAAATATTTAATATTAGTCTGATTAATTTTTTTTCTTAAAAAAGTGATGCCATCGCCAGCTACTCATTTTTAACAATAAATGTATAAAAAGAAAATTGTAATCTCATACAATTAAGAAAGAATTACAGAGTTGGGGATCAATTTCTTTGAAGACCCTCCCTCCTAGATTTTTGGTGTCCTGGAAGATGACATGAAATTGAAGGGTCTTTCTTTTGCTTGGTTTGTTCCTAGATCCTAGTTTCTTTGTTGTTTGGGTTTTTAGCCCCCCTCTCATCAAAAAAAAAAAAAAAAAAAAAAAAAAAAAAAAAAAAAAAAAAAAGAAAAAAAAAGAATTACAACTATTTCAAAGAAGAAGAAAGAATTAAAACAAAGACCAATGGTCCAATGGAATGCTATCATGGAACATCCACTTTTGTATTATGTATAACAGACTTTGAAGGTGATTCTGAAAAATGCTTTTATTAATTTATATATATAGAGTTATTGGATGTAAAATGGATTCGCTAAAGCAAACGGGAGATACACTACTTTATTTCGCTGCACATTTGGATACATTGAGATTCTGAAAAAGTTACATAATAAAGATAAATCCGTGGCCTATAAGATCATCTCCAATGCATATGTCAATGCCAATGCTAAATTTAGCACAAAAAAAATAGTAAAATTATATATTTGGCATATCATTTTAATATTGTACTCCTATGTATAATTCTAATTGAAATGCTATTTTTATTTAACAAATCATTTAATAAAAAATCGTTTTCAAAAATTTATATTAAGATTAACATATAAGTCTATTTTGACACATTATTAATTTAGAAATTGTGTTAACATATGACTGTACATATTAGTAATACTTCAAAAAAAATATATATATATCACTATTAGGAATTGTGTATATAAGTTTATAATTATGTACCACTGTCAATGTGGTATAGTGGTGATAGGCGCTCATCCGATCTAAACAATATTTCAGATTTGAGTCATCTTATCTGTAAGTGGTATATATAAAAAAAAAAATAGTCAATATAAAAGGAAATAGAGTTATTGTTGGAATTACGAGAGGTGTACGAAGAAAATTGTAGAGTTTTGAATTTTTATGATGGGTTACTGAGAATTTGGGTGTAGGGAGCCCTATTATTTAAGAGTAATGCTAGAGGACCCAAAAATCCAACCCAAATTTTGGACCCAAACCATGTGGCACACATCACATGGAGTATTGGAAAGAGTGAAGTGGGGCCATGTTATGTTTGATGTGTGCCACATGTGTTTGGGTCCAAAATTTGGGTTGGATTTTTGGGTCCTCTAGCATTACTCATTATTTAATATGATTGATATCGACGTTACTTGTCTTTTATTATTTACAATTTCATTTTTGTTGTTTTAATTTTTTCAACGGGAACTTGTAGGCTTTTATATATTTTGCGTTAACGTTTTGGACCCTACCCTCTTAAGAACAGACTACATAAATTGATAGCTGTGCAACATTTAATCACGTGTATCCATGATGAGAATCGAATCTTTATGTCACATTCACCTGAGCTAATCTATGTCATAAGTAACATGATGTCACAATTTACGCGTGTCCATACGTATGCACTAGTCTTTCCTGATATATAATTTTAGCATGATAATTAGAAGCCATGTGTATATGCATATGCTTCTGCAGATGACAATGGAGAATAACCCTGGTTCTAATAGTTTTAAATTGATAGATTCTCTATACTCTGCCGCAGCAGATGGTAACATTGACAAGTTCCAAGAACACGCAGGGGTGCTTGACCAAATATTGACACCAAACGGTAACACAATCCTCCATATCCACATCACTGCACGACCACCATCCAAATCAATTCTACTAGAAAAGGGAGATTTTGTGAGCGAGATCCTTGGAATGCGTCCAGATCTACTGTGGAAGGAGAATAAAAAAGGTGAAACATTGCTACATATGGCAGCCAGGCATGGACATTTTGATGTAGCCAAGTATCTTCTTGAAGAATGCAAGAAGATACCTTACCGGAATTATCATGATGACCAAGAACTTGGGATCACACCCACAAGGAGGATGCTGCAGATGACAAGTCATAAAGCCAAAGACACAGCCTTGCACGAGGCTGTCCTATATAATCACGTCGATGTGGTTCAGCTATTGACCAAAGCAGATTGTAAAGTCCCTTATGATGCTAATTCAGCCTGCGAGACTCCACTGTACCTGGCAGCCGAGAGGGGATATGCAGAGGTTTTGAAGAAGATTTTAAGCACTTGCATTATTTCACCAGCTGACCATGGCCCCTATGATAGAACAGCTTTGCATGTGGCCGTAATTCGCAATGATGAAGGTGAATTTAATCTTTTATATATTGATTTGTCATTTATCATGCTAATATGATCTTAAGACATAGGAAACATCTATAATGTAATTCTATTTAATTATTCATGTAGTTTGGTTATTGGGGGAATTTTTATTTCACTTGTTGGATTTGTATTTGACTTTTAATCGCCGAAACTAGTGAGTCAGCATGGTAAGCACTTTATATCTTGCTTTGTATTATGTATAACAGACTTTGAAGGTGATTCTGAAAAATGCGTTTATTGATTTTGTTTTAGATATGGTGAAAACATTGTTAGAAGCAGGAGAAAGGTTTCATAACAACAAACATGAGTTACAGGACCAGCAAGGATGGACGCCACTTCATTTCGCTGCACATTTAGGATACATTGAGATTCTTAAGATGTTACTTAATGTTAAAGATAGATCTGTGGCCTATAAAGCTGATAAAGAAGGAAAGACGGCTCTTCATGTTGCGGCTGGAGTTGGAAAAGTAAACATAAAGAAAGAGCTTATATCTAAGTGTCCGAGCTGTTGTGAACTGGTCGATAAGAGAGGACAAAATGTTCTTCACTTTGCTTTGGAAAGCGGAAACAAAAAGGCAGTCAAACTTGTTCTTAAAAATCCTTGGCTTGGAAACCTTATAAATGAGAAAGATGAGAATGGAAACACACCTTTTCTTCACGCTGCTTCTATAGGATACTACGACATGAGACACCGTAAAGTGGATATGCAAGTTTTCAACCATCAAAATCATAATGCTAAGGACATCATTTGGGGCAACAATACTGCATCACTGGGGCTTGAAATATTACGAGATCGTTTAGTATGGTTGGAAAAAAATCATAATTATAGTCCGGGTCGGTGCATGAAAGTCTCTGAAAATGACAGTATTGGTGAAGTAATGGACAAAGGTAACACAGTTAGAAGCAAAAGCATAGAAGACGGAAAAGTAGAGGATGAAGGTAAAATGAGCAGCAAAAGCAATGATGGAAAAAGAAAAGATAGAATCATATCTAATATTATGGTCAAACCAAGAGAGAATGAGCTGGTAGCAGCCACACTCATAGCAACTGTTACCTTTGCAGTAGGTTTCACTGTGCCTGGTGGTTTCGTGGCAGATAAAGGACCAAACCAAGGTGCTGCAATTCTAACAAGAAACACAGCTTTCGGGGCATTTGTTATACTGAATACCATGGCCATGTACTTTTCCTGTCAAGCCGTCCTCCACAATCTATATGCTTTGTGTTTCGGTCATGTACTGAACGAGAGAATCCTTTTCGAACAGTGGAGGTTCCGCCATATACTCATCGCTTTTGCAATGTCGGCCATGGTCGGGGCATTCCTTTCAGGCACATATGCGGTGTTACACAATAACAAAAATCTTGCCATTAGCGCTTGTGTCGTGCCTTTTGTCGTGTTTGGCTTCATTCAGGTAGTTAGTAACAGAAAAACCCTGTCATTAATTTACTCGAGGTTAGTTAGTAACTACTAACAGAAACATCCTATCGTTAATTTACTCGAGGTTAGACCATCTCCAACCGTGACACCAATCTCTAATTTGCAGCAAGAATCATCTCCAATCGAGCGTCAATCTCTGTGCCAGAGTACAGCGAAAGAAATTCTGTCGCCAAATCTGACGATGACAAAAGCTCAGCTCTACTTTGCTGATTTTTTTTTTCAGTCCATCCATTTTTTAGTAATCACGTAATGACCATTATGAAGATTAAGAGTTGTTATTGTATCCTTTTTTAAAAGTTTTGTTTAATCACAGTTTTACCTCTATTTAATCAAATGTATTCTAATTGTATCCTCTTAATTATCTAATGCTTTTGGTTAAATTATATTTGTTTTAATTTAATTATTATTTATATTAATATTTATAATAAACTAAAATTAAGTATATTATACAAAAATTACTAAATGATAATTATAAACACTAAATTGGATTTAAAAAAAAAACAAAAAACAAAACAATTGAAGCAACACTACATTAATAAAAACATTAAAACAAGAAGGAAAAATAAAATAGAAATTACAACAACAATTTAGTAATCCGGGAGATCATTTACGGATCCTCCAAGTTCATTCAATTATTGGCTAAAAGAACCAGAGGTATTATGAGAACCTTGGCCTTCTTCAGCTCTTTTTGTCATAATTCTTGATCGTTCAGTTCGTATATACTCACGTATGCTTGGATCAGGTTCGGAATTATATTTGTTAGAGAAACCCTATTTTCCCAACATTTTCACTATCTCCCACCTTATTTACTTCCACCCATATCACCCACCTTATTTACTATCACCCACATTTTTTACTTCCACCCTTATCACCCAACATCTTAACTATCACCCACCTTATTATTTACTTCCACCCATATCACCCACCTTATTTACTATCACCCACCTTGTTTACTTCCACCCATATCACCTAACATCTTCATTATCACCCACCTTATTTACTATCAACCACCTTATTAACTTCCACCCACCTTATCTTCCACCTAACACAATATCTCCAATATCACCCAACCCAACATCTTAACTTATCTATAAAAAGCCCACCTTATCCTCAACATCTTAACTTATCTTTAAAAAGCCCACTCGAACTCATTCAATTTTTTTCTATCTTACAAAATGAATTTCAATGTTGGAGGTCCATCTCATTTCTCATATTCTATTTCATCTTCATCTTTATCTTCATCTTCCAACGATAATAGTGAAGATAGAGTACAACTTATGGATGATCTTTAAGCAATTGATGCAGAATAAGAAGCGATAATTAAACATCGGGTTAATCTCATCCTGCTCACTTAGTATTTCAATCAACAATCCAATCAAGTGACCCATGAAGGCTCAATTCCTGGTCATATAGTGATCAATTGAGACCGGGAAAGTGCTAATTGTAATTTGATCAACGACTATTTTGCCGAGAACCCATGATATAACGAGCAAATGTTTCGTCGACTATTTCGGATGGGTCAAAATTTATTCCTTTATATAGTTAATGCTGTGGAAGCTTGTGACAACTACTTTGTGCAACGAAGAGATGGGATAGGTAGACTCGGTTTGTCTACTCTTCAAAAAATAACAGTCGTGTTTCGGATGTTGGCATATGGTGTACTAGTGGATTCTACTGATGAGTATATTAAAATAGGAGAGTCTACAACAATTCAAAGTTTGAAGAGATTTTGTTGTGTTGTTGTTTCGGAATTTGGACCATAGTATCTAAGATCACCTAACGCCAATGACGTTGCCAGACTACTCCGTATTGGTAAGCATTGTGATTTTCCAATAATGTTGGGTAGTCTAGATTGTATGCACTGGAAGTGGAAAAATTGTTCAACGGCTTAGGCAGGACAAAATACAGGTCGTAATGGATCCCCAACTATTATTCTCAAGGCGGTAGCTGATTATGATCTTTGGATATGACATGCATATTTTGGTTTGTTAGGTTCCAAACAATGACATTAATGTGTTGGAGGCATCCCATCTTTTTGCCAATCTCGCTGAAGGTATTGCTCCTCCAGCTCATTATGTCATTCAATGAAAAGAATATAACATGGGTTATTATTTAGCCAATGGTATATACCCAAAATGGTCTACGCTTGTACAAACAATTCACGACCCACGTGGTCCAAAAAAGAAATTATTTGCAATGAAACAAGAAGGATGTAGAAAAGACGTAGAACGTGCATTTGGAGTTCTCCAGTCACGATTTGCAATTGTGGCAGGACCGGCCCATTTTTGGAAAAAAAAACATGTATTACATGATATTATGATTGCATGCATTATTATGCACAACATGATAATCGAGGATGAGTGTGATGTCAATGCATCTATTGATGATCATATGGAAGCGCCAACACTAGAAGGTGAGAGGGCGGTGGATGAAAATACCCATTTTCAAGAATTCCTAGCTCGACATAGACAAATCAAGGATAAAGAAGCTTACAATGCACATTGAGATGCATTAATCGATCATTTGTGAGATAAATATACTAATTCAAAAAATTAAATGATGATTAATATATACTTTTAATTGTGTTTTTTTTAATATTTATTTTATGAAATGTCGAAGTTCAATTAATAATAAATGTAATATTTTAGTTAATTTAATTTAATTTATTAATTTCTTTACTTATTGTAATATTATGTTAATTTCTTAACTTATCGTAATATTGTCTTAGTTAAGGGGTAAAATATTAATTGTTAAGAAATAATAAACAAGGGAATATTTAGGGAATATTCTTTTTAGAGTATGATTTGGTGTAATATATTGGAGATAGTAGTGTGAAAGTTGATGCATTTTGCTGTAAAGTTACAACAAATTGGTGCAATGGGTTGGAGATTGTCTTAGTTAGTAGCAGAAACACCCTGTTGTTAATTTACTCGAGGTTGGCTCAGTTATAAATAATTTGATAAAAAATAAATATGAGTACAAGAGCTGATGCATAAGTCTGGGGTTTTAAATCCCAATTCTTGCTTGTTTAAGTGGTGTTGATGTTTAAGTAGAAGTATTGGTAACTGTTTATGTGAGAAGTATAATGGGTTATTAGAATTGTGTTATACAATTAGTAGTGCTCGTGTTTTAACAGGCGGTTCATGCTTCTACTGTTTCTTATTTGATTTCTTTCTGATAGTGCTTGTATCTTTGAAACATGTTTTCTGAATTGGCAGCTTCAGAATCTTGAATTACTTGAAGCATCTACTTCATATTAATGGTTTCCACTTTCCAGAGAAAAATTATAAGTTACAACTAGAGCTAACAAGAACGATAAAAACGATTGTTAGCTCAAAGCCACAAGGCGGATGCTGCATACGACAAATGAAGATTATAAGAAAGAATACAGAAACACTCAGATCTCTCAACATAGATCACACAAGTTGATCACTGAGTCATCATAGCAATCCACTCAAGCCAATCACAAGCCACCACACCAGCTCAAATATCTGTGACTCAGCCCATCAATATGATAACATCAGATTGTCACCAAAAACGACACCGATTGATTTAAGTTACCATTGGGCCTGGTTGAAGCTATAGATGAAGGCTTCAGGTCTTTGGGCTTCTGGTTTGGGTCACCAAATATCTGATGGGCTAACTTTCAACACAAACCATAACCTCACTGCAACAAAAACAAACAATTCTTCTAACGCAAGCCATAACCATAACACTACAACAAAAGCAACTACAGTACTATGATCAATCACTTGCTACAAACTTTCGTGCGAGTAAGATTTTTAAACTCCTGGCTTATTTCGTACCACAGTTCATCCACCGCACAAACTAAAATATAAAATGACTTCCGATTAGTTAAGCTTAAGGAAATGTATAAAAGGTGTTCTACAAGATTAGCTAATATAAGGAATGCAAGCACATCCACAGGTACGACAACACAAGCGCTAATGGTAAAATTTTTGTCTCTATATAACACCGCACTTGTCCTTGAAAGAAATGCCCCGATCATAGCCAACATTGCAAAAACAATGAGAGAAATCTTCGTAACCCCATTTTTCTACTCCAAGTATCGCGTGGCTCAAGGTAAGCGTTGAAATCCATGTTTTTCTCTTGTTTTCTTTTTCTTTATCGGGTACTCTTTTCTCCCTCCCTTACAAAATTTGCATTTCTAATATTGCTATATTATATTGTGTAAATTAACTTATATTTTTGTGTGTTGATTTGCAGATTATGGTTTCCAACAAGGAGTCAGCTTTTTGGGATCACTTATGGTCAAGTTGCCACAGAAAATGTCATTGATCTCTTGAGTGCCAATAAGTTCACAAAATCAAGAATTTATGATACGAATACGTAAATATTGTCATATTAACAACGTTGTCCAATTCTAGTGTTGAGCTTATTGTAAATAAAGGTTTAGTTATGGGTGTTTTGTTTTTTAGAATTTTCTCTGAATGTGAGAGGATGACCGGTTTATATCAAAAACATTTAGATTAATTTTACTGTGATCCTTTTATTGCATTTTTATGCATCCTTCATCTTTTTTATTTTATTTTTTGAATTTTTATTTAATATAATACAAGGGTGTTTTGGAATTCTTATAATTCAGACTGTTGGTAACTTGACGGATTCTTTCATAACAACCGTTAATTTCTTAGGGTTGTCTCTATAAAAAACCATTTTGGCCCATCTTTGATGTAATAATTTCAAAAGTCAAAGTTTTATCAAATATTTGGTATATTTATTTTATTATTATATTCCTCAAATTATAGATTATAAGCTATATATTAATTACAAAAATTACTCATGACTCATCTATATATATATATATATATATACTGTACCTTGCTAGTTTTGTTTTCTTTTTAACTGATTAGAATGTATTAAATATGCATTAAATACATTATGATTATTTCTAAAAATAAATGTTTTTGATTTTTAATTATTCTTATAAATGGTAATAAATAAATATTTTACAAAACAAATTGAAAAATCTATATAACATATTATAATAGATCCTCAACATGCCATATGAGAAGGCTTGACCATTAATGAGTTTCTTACAAAAATTATATTCAACCCTTTAGTTTTATATTCAACTCTTCATATTTTTTTCAATTGACAGTTGATTTTCTAAATTTAATGAAAATTATTACTATCAATAAATCCTATATATTTCCTTTAATATTTGATAAATAATACATTATATTATCATAGAGCCTTAATATGCCACGTGTCAACATGAGAATGCTTGACCATTAATTAATATTTTTAAAATTATATTCAACCCTTCATTTTTTTCCAATTCAAAGTTGATTTTCTAGATTTAATGAGAAATGTTACTATTATTAAATCATATATTTTTCCTTTAATGCTTGATGAATAATATATTATTATATATATGGAGTGGTTCTCTCATAAGGGATCCTTTATTTTAATTTCGGTAAGGACTTTCATGAAATTGAGTCGATTTATATGAATTTTGATCTGAATTTTTTTGTGGATGATGAGTTTAATGAAATCTACCTATCGATAAAATTTAAGAATTTTTCAAGCACTACAACTATTTATCATGATTTTGTTAAATATGAAGGCATCGAAAAATGGACGAAATATAGGAAAATTCAAGAAAAATAGTTGCAGTGTTTGAAAAATTCTCAAATTTTATTCATAGGTAGATTTCATTGAAGATATCATTCACAAAAAAATTCAGATCAAAATTCATAGAAATGGATGTGATTTCATCAAAGTCCTTACCGAAATTAAAATAAGGAATCCCTTATGAGAGAACCACTATATATATATATGTTTAGAAAATATATTATAATTGAGTCTCAAAGAGCAATAAAGCTTTTGCTATTAAGTAGTTATTAATAATTGTAAAAAAATTTAATAATTTTTTTTTTCATAAATCATATATTAATAGATAATCAAGAGGCAATCCCGTAATTAATGGAACAGTAAATAAATTATTATTATTATTTGGTAAGTTTAAAAGACGAGCCATAAATTCTTTTTATTTATTTATTTATTTATTTTTATTTACCAAAGCTATTAAGTAGTTATTAAGTGTAATGACTTTTAATAATATAATTTTTTTTTTTCATAAATAACATATCTATAGGTAATCAAAAGGCAATCTAATAATTAATGGGATAGTGAATAAATTGATTTTTAAATATTAAGTATTTTTCTGAAGTATTCCATTATTTGATAAGATTAAAAGACAAGCCATAATTGTTTTTTGTCAATAAGCCATAAATGCGTATTTTTTTTTTTTTTTTTTAAGTTTTGTTAATTATTTAACTATAATATATATATATATATATATATATATATATATTCAGTTCCTTGCATATGGGCCATTGGATTTAAAAGATGCTTTGACAAGTCCATACAGCCAAGTTAAAATATTTAAATCCAATAGCCCATGTGATAACCAAAAATAGCACAGCTCAAATATTAATGCCCAATGGAAGACAGGCCCAATCTGATGAGATAAGTTTTGACCAAGTCTAAAATTAGACTAAGTCAGAGCTTCAACAACTACTCCAACTTTCCAAGATTTTCGAGATATTGAAAAATATCTCACCTCCATAATCTCAAACCGGGGTTTTAGGGATCACGTAAACCTCCAATTTAATGATTCTCTCTAGCCTATAAATAGGTGGCCCCCTCCATTTACAAGGGGTATCTCGTTGGGACTCACAAAGAAAAGGGAAGATACTGACTCCCACGTGAGTAAACAAAAGGCTTATAAGGTTGTCTCAATTCAATGCAACACTGATATGATACAATTATATCACATTCTACAATGCCTACTTGGCCATCACCCATTCTACAAGTCCATTCGACTTGGCATCACCTCCAATATTTCAACAAACCTCTCGACCAATACCTTGTTCTTGAAGACCATTCGACTAACATCCATATTTTCTACATCATATAAAACTCATTTGACAATGGTCTTGCCTCATCTCCTCCTAGCAATTTAATTGGTTAAAACGCTCAGCCAAAGCGTACATAAGGCTCTCCAAACGACACCACCAAGGATTCGACAGTTTTTTTTTTTTTTTGGTTCGATTTATATTTTATTAATTTTTATTGTTGATTCGAAATTATTTTATTTGTTTATAAATTGTCTAACTTGGTTGTCGAGTAGATTCCGACAAGACCCCCCTTTCTATAGCTTTGTTCTATAGGGAATCCAAAGCATACGACAAAGCATTGCTCATAGATTGTCGGTGCCCCGAATACTACAATTTTGACCGAATTTTGACCGTAGGATTTTCTGGTTCTACTGCCCACATACAAGGAACTGATATATTTTTTATCAGTTCGAACTGATAATATAAAAATTGTATATATATATATATATATATATATATAATATTTGGTACTTTATTTTATTTTATTTTATTTTTGTTTCATTAAGAAAATTTATTAATTGTCTCATTTGTTATGGAATTGACTCTTCATTATATTTATTATCCCATTAATTATAAGATTGACTCTTGATTTTTTTATACTATTAATTATTTATATTATTTTGTAGCCTTAACATGTCACATGTTGACATGAGAAGGCTTAACCGTTAATTAATTTTTTTTTAATAAAATATTATATTCAATCCTTCAGTTTTATATTCAACTCTTCATTTTTTTTCAATTCCAAGTTGATTTTCTAGATTTAATGAGATTTTTTACTATTATTAAATCATATATTTTTCCTTTAATGCTTTGAAGGATAATATATTATTATATCTATGTTTAGAAAATATAGTATAATAGAGTCTTAAAGAGCAATAAAGCTTTTGCTATTAAGTGGTTATTAATAATAGTAAAAAATTTAATAATTTTTTTTTAATAAATCACATATCAATAGATAATCAAGAGGCAATCCCATAATTAATGGAATAGTGAATCAATTCTCTAAACCGATATCATAATTGATTTTTAATTATTAAGTATTATTATTATTATTATTATTATTTGAAGTATCATTTGATAAGTTTAAAAGACAACCCATAAATTATTTATTTATTTATTATTACCAAATCTAGCTATTAAGTAGTTATTAAGTGTAATAACTTTTAATAATATAATCTTTTTCATAAATCACATATCTATAGGTAATCAAAAAGCAATCTCACAATTAAAGGGATAGTGAATAAATTGATTTTTAAATATTAAGTATTTTTTTTTTTTTTTTAAGTATTCCATTATTTGGTAAGATTAAAAGACAAGCCATAGTTTTTTTTTTATTTATTTTATTTATTTTTTTTTACCAACAAGCTATAAATTCGTATTAATTAGTTTTTTTTTTTTAAACTATTGTTAATTATTTAACTATATATAAAATATTGGTAAGTTATTTTATTTTATTATTGCCAAAAAAAAAAAGTTATTTTATTTTATTTTTGGTTCATTAAGAAAATTTATTAATTATCTCATTAGTTATGGAATTAACTCTTCATTCTATTTATTATCCCATCAATATCATGACTATTTAAATTATTTTTGCGTTACATTTTATAATTCCCACACATCGTGTGGGATGTAGTCTAGTTTTTTTGTTTTTTGAAAGCTTTCGCCATTAGTAGGATGCAATCTAGTTATTTCCATATCCAATCAGCTATTTATTTGTATTTAATTTGAAGATCACTATATAGCGATCTCCTGAGTCCTGACTGCACAGCTCTCCTCTGCCTTTTGTGTTTTCTTCAACTTATCTGAGAGAGAAAACAAATGGAGAAAAGGGTGTCAATGGTTTTGTTTTTGTTACTAATGGCTGTATCTGTTTTGAGTATTGTAGCAGATGGGAAAGCTAAAGATAGAGCAACTCTCTCAGGACTTGATAGGAAATTGAAGCTTCTCAATAAGCCTGCTGTTAAGAGCATAAAGGTATTTTTCCTGCCTTCATTTTCCTTGTTAAAATTGATGACTGCTCTAACATAATATATATTAAGGTTCTGATTTCTATATGTAGAGTGAAGATGGCGATATTATCGACTGCGTTGACATCAACAAACAACCTGCATTTGATCATCCAGCACTAAGGAACCACAAAATTCAGGTGCGTTATTAGTACACACTCTTCTTTTTCTTGAACTTCTCTCATAATATAAATTTATATTCGAAACAATGATTAATTGCTTCATATAATATGCAGATGAGGCCTAGTTTTGATCTACCAACAGAGAAACTAGACACAAGAAATGAGTCTTCTCAGACAGTGATACAACAGGCATGGCATAAAAGTGGAAGTTGTCCAGAGGGAACGGTTCCAATTCGCAGAATCCGAAAACAAGACTTATTGAGAGTAGCTTCTCTTGAACAATTCGGGACAAAACCCCCGAATATTCCCTCTGCAACAAACAAAACAGATATCAAGAATATCATATCTCCACCCTCCATTAATAACACCAAACTCCACGTTTATTCTATGATTAATCGCTCGGTAACAGCCTTCAAGCAGCTGCATGCAGATGACTGAAATTTATTCTTGTTGCTGTTGTCTAACTTTTCTTGATTTACTTACTTGGCTCTATTCTCTGAATCAGTCTGCAATCTTGGTCACAGAAGGACAATATTATTCTGGAGCTCAAGGAGATATCAATGTTTGGAACCCAACCGTTGATTTGCCTGACGATTATACTACTGCTCAAATCTGGCTAAAGGCCGGCTCTGGAGAAATTTATGAAAGCATTGAAGCAGGATGGGTGGTTAGTATATAACAATTCACAATCAAGTCATTTTCTAATATAGACGTCTAGATACAAAAAAAAAAAAAAAAAGAGTGTAATTCATTAAAATGTTCTAACTAAGAATATTGGATGGGAGAATTTCCACAAAATTCAAATGCCTACCCCTAAGAATTTCAATTCCTAATGGTAAATAATGTTTTAGGATTATGATATTTTTCTCTTTTCAGGTAAATCCCAAGTTATATGGTGATCATGGATCACGAATTTTTGCATATTGGACTGTAAGTTAATTTTTTTTTAAGGATACAAATTTAGCAACTATCTATAAATGTTTGTATAATTTGTTTCATGTTTATCTTATATTTGTTGTCAGAAAGATGCATACAAAACAACGGGCTGTTTCGACATAACTTGTCCGGGATTTGTGCAAACGAACACCAAATTAGCTTTGGGAATACGCCTTGATCCAGTGTCCAGTTCAGGGGGACCCCAGTATTTTCTCCCTATTGGCATATACATGGTAACGAGTTTTTTTTTTTTTTTTTCGACTCTGTTTCTTTTGTATTTATATATTATGTTACAATCAATATTAATATAACTCTATATATGTGTCTTGTTTCAGGATCCTAACACAGGAAATTGGTGGTTAAAAATTTTACAAAATAATGGAGTTGTAGTTGGGTACTGGCCTAAAGAACTTTTCGCATACCTGTGGCGCAGTGCGTCATTGGTTGAATGGGGAGGAGAAGTTTACAGCCAAAATGTGAAGAAGCATCCTCCACATACGAAGACTCAAATGGGAAGTGGATCATTTCCACAGACTCTGAAGGGTTATGCTGCCAGGATAAAAAATGTTAGAATTATGGATACTACTCTCAAATTGAAATACCCTGAATGGGTGGACATTGGGTCTGATGAACAAGATTGCTACAGTGCATTGAACGATGTTCCTGGAAATAATGTTGAACCTGTATTTTACTTTGGAGGTCCTGGTCAAGGTCCTCAATGCAATTGAGGATTGCAAATTAACTTGAATATTGCTTTTGATATTCACAAAAATATTTCAAACAATATAAGTGCATTACTGAGAACACGAAGCTCTATCATATATAAGAATTGTTGATTTTGGGATTGGACTCATCGGATACTGCATGTTGTTCAATTAAAGTCCATTTGTGTTTTCTAGCTTTTCTTTCTCTCTTTACTGGGCTGAACACTGTCATTTTGAAAAAAAAATACACCAACACTTTGTTCTTTCAACTACAGAGATGTTGAAAACATGGTCTGAAACAACACTCATCATCTAGATTTTCCTTTTCTCTTTGTTTCTCATAGATAATAATATCTTAGGAATAGTTGAAGTCAGGATCAAAAAAAAAAAAAAAACCCTAAAATTTTCTGATTAATCGACATCCATTTTGACATTAGAAGTCATGAAATCGGGTTTATCAAGATCATCATCTCCAATCAAAGTGGGAATAGAGATTATTGAAGATGGATTCGGTGGGTTATTATATTTGTTTTTTTTTCTTTTTCTTTTTCTTTTATATGTGCTTTTTGGCAAGAAATAAAAAGGTTTCCAAGGTGAAACTGAGAAGGTAACACCAAAATATAAATCGGGGTGTGGGAAAATAAGGAAGAGCAATATTTTGATTTTTTTTGAGTTTGCATTTGGAGCAAATTTGTGTTGCTTGTTACATTGAAAACAATTTCCAGGAAAATCTCTAGAATCTTTAGCTTTTAAGGGCGGCTCTATTGCCACCCAAAAATGTTCTCGCTACACCCGTTTTTAATTAAAGGTTTTTTTTATTGCTAAAATGTCCCTACACTAAATTACTTAAAGCTATATATATTTTATTAAAAAAAATAATCTCCACACCCAGAAATGAGATAACACACCCACTCTATAATAATAATAATAATAATAATAATAATAATAATAATAACCCACTCAATCACAAACCCTAATTTTGCTGCTATTGTTGATCGAGTCGGATGCTTTAGTGATGATAAACCTCATCAAATCTGGTGCTTTAGTTATGGTGAACCTCATCAAATCTGGTACCGTACGTCCTTGATTAGTAGGGCTGGTTGTTCATTATTTACAATTTTTTTTTTGAAGAAGGTTGTTCATTATTATTAGTGTCATGGATCTGGCGAGAGTGGTTAACAACTTAACATTGCTTTTGCTTCTTGAAAGCAATGTTATAATTTTAAGCAATGGATCTCCGTTGCCTTTGCTGTTGCTACTCAGTACTGAATCGCCTTTGTCCTCTTTTCCTCCTTCATCGTTGTCCACCGCCAACATAAATCGCCAACATCTTATAATTTTAAGTTTTATCAAATTCCATGATATAGATTCCTGCAACATGATGTTAAATGTAATAGTGTATTCTTCATTAATTAAATGCATAAAATTAATCTACATATATATATATATATATAATCAAAGTTTGACGGCTTTACCCGGAGTTTCCAAGGGTAAATATGGGTAAGTGGATTGACCAATACGTCTGCCGCATTATGGTTATCATTGTTGAAGACTAGATTATCGACTTTAGGGTGATTTATGATGAAGCGCATGGAAGCAGCTTGAAGGAAAGGTGTGTTTCCCTTCTCATCTTTCTCATTTACAAGGTTTCCAAGTGAAGGATTTCGTAAGATAAGTTTGATTGCGTTGCTATTTCTACTTGTTGAGGCAAAGTGAAGAACATTCCACCCTCTATTATCGACTAGTTCACAACAGCCCGGACAACTAGAAATAAGTTCTCGCATAATAGTTACTCTTCCTAGGCCAGCCGCAACATGAAGAGCCGTCTTCCCTTGGTAATCAGCTTTATAGGCTGCAGATTTATCTTCGATTATTAACTTCTTTGCAATCACAGTATATCCTAAATATGTAGCGAAATGAAGTGGCGTCCATCCTTGTTGGTCCTGTCTGATTTTCTGAATCCTTCTATCGTCCAGTAACAATTTTGTTATTTCTACAAACAAATCAAACACCTGATCTTAAGCGAAACTTAAGACAATTAATCAAAGAGATCATTACAATCAACTTAACCAAAAAGAGCAATTAGTTATACTTACCCATATCATTGCGAATTATGGCCACGTGCATAGCCGTTCTATCATAGGGGCCATGATCCGCTGGTGAATTGCTAGTGCCTAAAATCTCCTTCAAAACCTTCGCATATCCCCTCTCCGCGGCCAGGTACAACGGAGTCTCACCTGCTGTATTAGCATCATATGGTAAACTAGGATTTTCTTTGGTCAATAACTGTACCACATCAAGGTGATTATAACGGACGGCTTCGTGCAAGGCTGTGTCTTTGGCTTCATTTGTCATCTGCAGCATACAGCTTTGTGGATTTAATTCCAAGTTCTTGGTCATGATGATTCTGGTAAGTTTTTTTGCATTCATCAAGAAGGAACTTCACTACATCAGCATGTCCATGTCAAGCCGCCATGTGTAGCAATGTTTCACCTTTTTTATTGGCCTTTCGAAGTAGTTCTGGACACAATCCAAGTACCTCTCTCACAAAATTATTACTAATTCTTGATCTGGGTCGTCGGGCTGTGATGTGAATATGAAGGATTGTGTTACCGTTTGGTGTCAATATTTGGTCAAGCCGCTTCGTGTGTTCTTGCAACCTGTTGATGTCGCCATCTGCAGCCGCGGAGTACACAGAATCCAGTATTCGGAAACTGTATTTTTCTTCAATATTGTTTGCTATTGTTGCAGTCTCCATGAAAGAGAAGCCTGAGGCAGGAAAACTGACGAAGCGATAAAGCAATATAAGAAAGATTGTTTTGAGTGAAATTGCAGATGCAGTGTGTAATTTATAGGGTGGAAAAGAAACGATAGCCTGTTACTGCTAAGCACCTGGTTGGAAATTACCAACCATTTATGTTTTTTTATTAGTAATTTAATGGACAAATGTTAGACTAGAATTAGCGGAGGTGAAGTGTTCAATGATCGATCACATTACTAACCGCGTTTGTGCCTCCCAGCAATCTTCTTCTTTGGAAACACAAAAAATGTTAATTAATTAGCGATGTAGATGGGTTATTTGTCGGGTGGAAAAGAAATTTTTGGGAAGCAACCTAGCAACATCAAATATATTTTAAAATTTATATTCAGAAATTCTGAAATTGAAAACACATTATCCTAGAAACACCAAATATATTTAAAAATTATATCGGGATTGACATGGGTTTGGATTATATTAGTCCAAATCCATCGTTTGGCCTGCAAATGGGATTTGGGAGATAGAATCCCGATAGTGACAAACAATCTATGTAATTGATGATACAAAATATATCTGAATGAATAAACGGTGGTGTTATAATTGTATATAATATATATCAATAAATAATTTTTAAAATAATATATTAATAAGTTGTAGCTACGAGATTATAGTCTTATAGATTTTTGATATCATATACCTGTTAAACTTTAACTTTTATTTTTACTTCTGATTATTATTATTAAAAGCTTTTCGTAAAACGTGCATAAAAATAAGTTAAATAATCACAATTTAAGTACTTGGAACATCCATGAGCACCATGACTATTGTCAAGAGTTTTAGTAAACGTTAGACGCTAGTCAGACGGAGACCCAACACCTAATGTTTAGGCCGATTAGTTGTTGATTAATCGGTCGGTAATTTTTTTTTATTTTTTTATTTTTCTACATAAAAATCCAATCATAAACAAATTCCAATTATCAAATCCAATAACTTAAAGACCAAGCACAAAATGAGATTAAAAAAAAAAAAAAAAAAAAAACCTTAACATTGAAATCACAGACTGATACTGGGGTTATCATCCTTATAGTCCTCTTAGCTGAGAGAGATTGATAAGATATTCAACAGAAGAGTGTGTGTGCAGAGAAAATAAGAAGTAAATTATAAAATATAAAGCAGACACAACAATAGAGAGAAAACAGAGAGAATCATGAAGCCTTTTTTTTTTTTTTTTTTTTCTGGAAGTCAACATCTTTCTACACGTGTGGGCTCATTGAACGTGTAAATAATTAAACTGGGTTGGGATTTTTAATGGCCCATATGTTTATAGTTATCTGCCCAAGAGAAATCAGAGAACAAAGTCCATGGTTTGTTGGTCTTTTCACACAAACCCTAGAAGACCCTTCTCTCTTCCTCCTATAAATATACAAGCTAAGGTGTTCTCTTTGTTCTTCAATGTCATTTTTTGTTGTTGTGGTTATTAGAAAGAATGATCTGTGCACAATAAGCCGATGCTCTGGATATATTAAAAATGATGAAGGAAGCATGGTAGTGTGCACAGAAATCAACTGGGTCTGCACGTCCGCCCCTCATGATTCTCTCTGATTTGGGGGCCTGGTTTACGACCTCCAATTAACTGCTTCTTAATAAAGCTGACTTGGCCGCCGATTAATCGGTCCCCGATTAATAAGGTCAATTTTGGCCATTTCGCCGCAGGGGACCGCCGACTAGAGGAATCCGGCTGTTTAATCGGCCTAGGTGGCCGATTTTTCAAACACAATTTAAACATGAACACTCCTCTAACACTTAGACTAGTTACATCAATTCATCTAGTTTTTTTAACCAAATTATATAATTTTTGATTTTATATCTTTACTCCTTGGCTGTTCTGTTCCCTATCCGAGCGAATACAACCACCGCAATGGGCACGACACAAACGCTAATGGCAAGTTTTTTGTCACTGTGTAACAGTACCGCACATGTGCCTGCAAGAAATGCCCCGATCATAGCCTGTGTAATGAATCCTTGGAGGACCATCCTTCGATTGATAATTTTTACCCTGTTAGTTGTATGCCGTCCAGCTAGATGTGCGACGATGGCATAACTGGACCAGAACATTGAAATGGCATTCAGTATAACAAATGCTCGAAAAGCTGTGTTTCTTGTTAAAATTGGGGAACCCTGGTCTCGTCCTTTATCCGAAATTAAACCCCGGGCACAGTGATACCTGCCGCGAAGGTAATAGTTGCTATGAGTGTGGCGACTACAAGATGGTTTGGTCCTAGTCTAGTGTTACTTTTACTGCTCACTGGATCTCCTTTGTTCTCCCTTCCTTCTTCACCGTTGTCCTCATTGAACATAATTCGATGACATCTTTTAATTCTAACACGTATCCCAGACCATAATATGGAATTCTGTAACAGGGTACGTTATTTTAATATGATATATATTGTATTCTTCATAAATGAAATTTTAGAATCCACAGACATCGTCATAGAAAACAGTTTGACATCCTTAATTACCAGCGGTTTCAAATAAAAGCCATATGGACTGCTCGTGGGTGAGATTAAACTTTCTTCATAAGATTATGGCTTTGTACCATGTGAAATCAATTGAAATATTGCTGAAAATAACTCCAAACAAATCTGATGCAAAGTCATAAAAGAAACAAATGTGATGCAAAGGCACTGATGTATTCTGAGAGCAGAGAGAGAACCAAAGAGTAGAAAATGCCTTGGTCGGCTGCTGCACTTCATATATATAACATAGTAGGTCTAAAGTAAACAATCAATGTGGTAACACCTATTCTGAAATCCCGACACTCAATTTAAGTCCAGGTCAGGACCAGAACATGTGGCTACATTGATTGATGCAAAGATGATTTGGTAATTCTTTTAACGAATAAATACACAGCCACAGGCACGACACAAGCGGTAATGGCAAGTTTTTGGTCATTGTGTAACACCGCGCATGTGCCTGCAAGAAATGCCCCGATCATGGCCAGCATTGCATAACGAATGAGTAAGTCGCGGAAACTCATTCGTCGGTAAATCTCTATCTTGTGAGTGGCAGGCCGTATAGATAGATGATTGAAGACGGCAAGACTGGACAAGAACATGGACACGGTGTTGAATATAACAAATGCTTGAAATGCTCTGTTTTTTGTTAAAATTGCAGCACCCTGTGTTGGTCCTTCATTTGCCACGAAACCCCCTGGAACAGTGAAACCTGCTGCGAATGTAACAGTTGCTATGAGTGTCGCCACTACCAGGTAGTTCTTTCCTACTCCATCTTCGTTGCTGCTCACTGAATCAACTCTGTTCTCCTTTCCTTCTTTATCGTCGTCCTTGGACATAAATAGCCGACCGTTTCTAATTATTCTCGAACTTGTCCCAAACAACCATAATATAATATCCTGTAACAGATATATAATTTTAATATGTTATTAAATGTAATATTGTATACTTCATGAATGTAATTTATAGAATCTACATCTAATTATCTGGAAGTTTGATGTGTCATAGAAAACGGTTTGCCAGCCATAGTTACCAGTCGACTAGTCCAAGGAAAAATGGTAAGCAGGTCGATCATGTCTTCAGCGTTTTGATTTTCATTGTTGAAAACCTTCTCATCCACTTTCGAGTGATTTATGATGAAGCGCATAGAAGCAGCATGAAGGAAAGGTGTGTTTCCCTTCTCATCCTTCTCATTTACAAGGTTTCCAAGCAATGGATTCCGTAATATAAGTCCAACTGCCATTCTGTTTTTGCTTGTGGAGGCAAAGTGAAGAACATTCCATCCTCTCTTATCGACTAGTTCACAACAGCCTGGACATCTAGAAATAAGCTCTCGCATAATACCTACTCTTCCGAGGCCAGCCGCAACATGTAGAGCCGTCTTCCCTTCATTATCAGCTTTGTAGGCCGCGGATCTATCTTTAATAAGTAACATCTTTAGAATCACAATGTATCCTAAATGTGCAGCCAAGTGAAGTGGCGTCCATCCTTGCTGGTCCTGTTTGCTTTTCAGAATCCTTTTATCATTTAGTAACAATGTTGTCGTTCCTAAAACAAGCACATCTTCAAAATCACCTTCAAGTTTTAAAATTTAAGAGCAACTATATACCATGCAAACAAATAAATTATAGGGATAATTACCCTCAAATTCTAAATAATTTCATAATGATTTGGCTCTAGAGTGGAATAAAATGAAAATTACATCCGTACAAGAGAATCTACTGCTTCAACAGGTATGCATTTATCAATGAATGTTTTCAAAATAAGTATGAATTTAGTTTATATTCTTTACTATTCTACAATAAAAGTAAGCTCTAATAGATGTTGTCTTGTAAATATATTTTGTTATCCTACTTCATTTAATTTGCTATGTTGTCCTATAAATGTGTAGGCAGGTATAATTGATATACCACATGCGGCCCGCACGACTCGAATCTAGAACATTGTCCGATCGAATGAGCGTGGGTCTTTTACCATTAAGCCACATGAAGCAGTATATATCTAATAATCTTAACAACGTAACTATATATACAATAGCATAGCAATCGATTCATCAGCTTACTTGTATTATTGCAAATTACGGCTGTGTGAAGAGCTGTTCTACTATAGGGGCCATGGTCAGCTGGTGAAACGCAAGTGCTTAAAATCTCCTCTAGAATCTCTGCATATCCCCTCTCCACTGCCAGGTACAGTGGAGTCTCGTCAGATTTATTGACATCATATGGTAAACTAGGATCTTCTTTGGTCAATAATTGTACGACATCAAGATGATTATAGCGGACGGCCTCATGCAAGGCTGTGTCTTTGGCTTCATTGACCATCTGCAGCATCAGCCTTGTTGAGGTACTATTAATCCCAAGTTCTTGATCATGATGATGATTCTGGTAAGGTGTATTCTTGCATTCTTGAAGAAGATACTTGGCTACATCAGCATGTCCATGCCTAGCTGCCATGTGTAGCAATGTTTCACCTTTTTTATTGGTCTTCCATAGTAGTTCCGGACACATTCCAAGTATCTCTCTCACGAAATCCATATTTTGACTGATTCGGGCTGTGATGTGTATATGGAGGATTGTGTTACCGTACGGTGTCAATATTTGGTCAAGCACCCTTGCGTGTTGTTGGAACTTGTCGATGTCGCCATCTGCTGCGGCAGAGTACACAGAATCCAGTAAATCGAAATTCTTCTCTTGGTTATTACTACTGGAGGCCACAGTCACTTCGATGTTGTTGATATTGTTGTTAATGTATGATTCGGAACCAGCAACTGCATCTGTCATAATTTCTATCTCAATGGAAACACCACTGACATTCGCTACTGTTGCCATCTCCATAAAACTGCCCACTTCGCTTGTCTAGTACTTTGGAAGAGTTTTTATACTTATCAAATGAGCTTTAACTTAAACAAGAAATATTACGATCATGAATGGAGATAATACCATTAAATACAAAAGAGATAAGTGGGCATCTGTCATAATCGTTTTAGTGTTGACTTTTCGATTAAGATTTTGAATGTGATAATCAATTTCTAAATACGTGTTTGAACCGGAATTATTACCCAGCTAAAACGAAAATTCCTAGATCACAGATTTTGTTCGGGAAGAAAAAAACCATGGTTTTAGCTAGCAATTTCAGGCTTTTCAGCGTCGACCACTAGACTAAATATTGTCAAATTAACATAATTTACACTCTCATTGACCGAGAAGTGAATAAAATATCTACACATGCTTCTAAGCTAGTGCAGTATTTGGAGGCTTCTAAGCTTGTGCAGTATTTGGAGGCGGCTTCTAAGCTTGTGTTGTGCAGTATTTGGAGGCTTCTAAGCTTGTGTTGTGCAGTATTTGGAGGCTGGGGAGTTGTTGGTTGAAGATCCATAATATAAGACAGAAATTAGGTAGAAAATCAATTCCGACATGATGTTGAAAGCTAAACCGATTCTATCAATATCTATAGTTGCCTCGTTAATATAGTTTAGATTTTAGAGAACTTTATTATTGTGAATTTTGAAAATTACTAAATTATTTAATAGTTACAATTGACGATTATGCGAGACGCTTACCGTTGATCTACTTCATTTCGTTGACTCTACTTTAATGACTTAACGAGGTCAATAATAATTCGGGGTATTATCATTTTGATCCCTATATTTTTGTGTATTATGACTTTTTAACTGTCTTTTCATTTTTAGTTCTCGTGGTCCCTATATTTTTCAAAATCCATCAATTTAGTCCCTCTTTGAGTTAGCCGTTAGTCAAAGTTAATGGTTCCAAGAGTATTTTTGTCTTTAAATAAAAAAAATGACACGTGTCAACACCAAAAAATAGATAAATTTTTTTAAAAAAATATTTATATTATATAAAAATAATAATAAATAACAAAAAAGGTTATAAATCTCCACTGACCAAATCTTAGATGGACGGTAGAGATCTATTAATATAAAAAAAATTGGAAAATAAAAAAATGAAAAACAAAAGAAAAACAAAATGGATCTCCAATGTCCATCTAGGAAGATCCCTATGAAGATGGATCTCTGCCTCTTTTTTTTTTTTTTTTTTTTTTTTTTTCTTTTTCTTTTTTCCTTATCCATTTTTGTTTTTGTTTTTTAACTTTAGATCCAATTTGGACCCTGATTATTTTCTTTATTTTGATTTTTCCCTTTTCACTTTCTTTTAAGAAAAATCTTTTTTTTTTTTCATTTTCATATATTTTTATGATATATTTTAATTTTTAACTCAATTTTCTTTTCTTTCATTTTATTTTTTAAAAGAAAATAAATGGATAAGGGTAAAAATGTCATTTTACTTTTTTTGTGAGGGTTGAAAAACATAAGGACCACGGACACCAAAAAAGGAAAGACGGTTAAAAAAGTCATAATGCATGAAACCATAGAGACCAAAATGACCCTAATAATTCACAGCTCATATTTAGGTATTAACTATGCCACGCGTACACCTAAATTTTAGTATATTTTCTTGGACAGTAAGCAGAAAACTTGGTGCACTCACTCTTAGTGACTCTTACATCACACGCTAGGTGCCGCCTGACTAGCACCTAGCATTTACTAGAACA
Source organism: Acer saccharum (assembly GCA_030490815.1). Lineage (NCBI taxonomy): Eukaryota > Viridiplantae > Streptophyta > Magnoliopsida > Sapindales > Sapindaceae > Acer > Acer saccharum. The sequence continues at coordinate 53,235,842 of CM059868.1, read as the reverse complement.
CAGATCAAAGGCTGCTTTTATTGCACGGAATTGGATTGGATATGATTGGATTATTTTTAAGACATGGGATTGGATTGGATTGGACTTGACTAAATTAGTACTGGGATGTGTTTGGTGCAGTATGGATTGGACTAAATAAATTTAATATTTTTAATATAAAATAGATAAAGTATGGGTCCCATCCAAAAAGTAATAATATAAAATATATAATGGCGGGTCCCATCCAAAAAAGTAACGATATAAAAAACATAATTATGGGTCCCACATTAAAAAAACAAAAAAAAAAAATATAAATGGCTAAGACTAAAAATAGTCCCAGCATCTCAAACGGGATTAAATAATCCCATTGCAGCAGGACAATAGGTGGTCCCCACCAGATTGTTTTCCTATCCTGTCTACACACCGAACATGGGAACCGGACTAAAATTTGTCCAATCCTTTCCAATCCTGTGTAACAAACACAGCCAGGTATTTGTTATCATTATTGATTTTGATCAGGCATGCAGCTGCGTAACATGAAAGTAGCAAAAGGGAAGTTCTATGCATGTGCTGGTTTTAGTAGTAATTGTCCTATTAGAATACTTTATGGTATAACGATAAAATTCCTTTCAACACCTAACTTTAGAAAATATTATTGTAGGACTTTTTCAGCATTAAATAAACTAATGGTAGGACATTCAACCACATCATTGACTTATCGTAGAAAATTGACTATGGCCAGCATAGCAGGCAGCCAGGCACACAATATCTGACTTGACTCTTATACATTTGTTAAAACCACAAAGAGAGAATACTTCATGGAAGATAAACTGCAAGGAAAGATAAGAAGCAAAAAAGAAAAATCAATGTATATAAATAAAAAAAATAAAAAAAGTATAGTTCTTTACTTGTGAACATGAATTCCAGGCAATAAAAAGCTCGCTCTCCTGTTAGAATCATAGGCACGAGCAAGAAAGGCAACCCGACTACAGTAGAGCAGAACAGCATCTCCATCTGTTAAAAAGACGCATAATAAGAAAATCAACAACAAATAAAAAGGAGATAGTTTCTTTGTCATAAAATATTATTGCATTCATTCATATACACTGATGAAAAAGAATGTTGATCACATTCACCTGTGTTGTGTCAGGATTCATGGTAAAAATTGCTTCTTGCAGATTACCCAGAAAGGAATCCATAACTAAAGCACCCAATATCATTAGAACACCGATTATGCTAAAATTCGGAGAAGTTTGAGCATCGGCTAAGGTGAAAAGGATCAGACCAACAACTAGGAGCAGAGCGGATATGTATTCATGAACAGGGTATTTCCTTCTCAAACCAGGAATGAAGGCACCCATTTTCATCACCGGCAGTACCTGAATTCTCAAAATAACGAAAAGCCATTCGAATTACGTTACATAATTGCAGAGGATTAAATCAAATAAGTCAATTTTATATGCATAAGACAACTCAAATGCTATACTTCTGATCATTCTTTTTTTAATTAACCAATAGAGTCAATATATATGTCTAACCTTTGTGGATTTGAACATGATTTGTGCTGGATAGTTGAGAAAAGCCAATGTCCTTTGGTTAATCCATGAGAACCCATCAGTACTGCAGAGAGTTTCACATATGTTTTCCATGGATTCACCATTTGTTTGGTGGTGAAACAAATGGTGAATCCATTCAATCACATATTTGTTGAGTTGGGTTTCCTCCAAATGTGGAGATTAGTATCAGTAAAGCCCATATGATAAATGTGGATGACCCAAGGAATAGGATGTATAAAAGGGTTAAAACCCTAGCTGAAAATGAAAAGAGTGATCGGTGTGTGTGCAAGAGGGAAAAAGTAGGGAGAAAAATAGAGTGCAGAAATTCTGGGTTTGGAGGCTGCTGTCCAGAATTCTTCAAAGGGTTAATCGGATGTCTATTCATGGTCCGATCAAGCTCAAGTTTTTCTGGCGTGTTCATGACACACGAGACTACATTCTGGTTGGTGGAATTATCAATCAGAGTTCTCTATTGTGAGTTTTACGGTTCCGAACAAAGCTGGACAGAAAACAGGGGAGGTATTGCATAGTTTTCTTCGAAGAGAGCTTTGAAATAGCTCTTTGATATGTTGTCCGATTGAGCTGAAATTTGGATAGAACCTTCTTCACTCATGGTTCTATGATCTGGTCAATTGTTTCATTGATCGAAAATTTCTGCGGAGAGATACACACCCAGAACGGAGGATTCAAGTTTGTGCAATCCTATCTCTCTTGTTTTACTTGCTAATATTGCATGTGCTGCCAAGATTAGTTAATCTTTGGATTATTGTGTTATATGCCTCTAGTTAAGCTAGAGAGAACAATGTGTATTCCCATTATATCTTGATAATAGAGATTTCGGAAGACCCGTGGTTTTTACTCCTCAATTAAAATTGCTTGGTGTTCTTGTGTTTGTGATTAAGCTTGTGGTCGTGTTAATTGTTGCTCTATTTAATTGCTTCCTATTAGGTTCACACAAGAGAGGATAAATATTGTTTGTTATTGTTAGTGGTTTGTTTTATCCTATTAATATTGCACCCATATTATGTATTTATAATATCACATGCCATAATTTGAATGTATTGGATATAATTTCTTAATTCAATTGCTAAGCTCTCTTAAGTTAAAAAACACTGATGTAGGACAATTAACTTTGGAGTTTGAAGAAGAGATGGACAGAAAATTGGCTAAAAGAGCTGCTCCGAAGAAACGGGCATAACTTTTAGCTCAGTCGTCAGATTTCCTATTATAATATGTTTTTGGAACGGGTTTTGAGAGCTCCATACCATCCCAACCAGGGTCCCCCGGTTGTTTTTCGTTTTTAGTTGCATTTGTTTAATAGAAGGCTGTTTTGGTCTTTTTGCTAAGACTATTTAAGGCTCTTGTTTCTTTGTTTTGAGGCATTGAATAATATTATTATTTTGGATTTTCGATTGAATTTACTGGTGGATTCCAGTTGTGTGTTCTTAGGTCTTATGCTGGTAAACCCTTTACTTTCGTTTTGTGTCAACACAAAATACTGAAGGTAAATTGCTACTATACTAAAGTTGAAAATTTCGTGTATAGTAATGATGTAGGATTTATAAACTCTTTGTGAAGCGCTTTTAAATTGGATTTGTGCGTATAATAATATATCAAAAATAGGAAACCATATATATCATATAAGGGTATATGATTTTTTATTCGTCATAATTCTCAAGTTGTGGTGTTTCAAGATTCTCCACTTACCAGCAACTTATAAGAGAAAAGATCAGGTGAAGAAGGAAAAAAATAATATCTAGTGTGTGTTATATCAAGTCTGGGTCGATTGGCGAATTAATTAGTTAATATTTTTATATGTTTTAAACTATTACGAATTTAAGAGTCGAAGAAGAACCAAAAGTGACTAAAACCCACAAACTATTGCGGTATTGTGTCACTTCAACTTCTATGAAGTACAACAAATTAAAAAATTTATTCACTAATAACAAAGATACTTTATATAAACATTCAAATACAATTCTACAATTAAAGGATCCATTACACCACCAACATAAACTATAACCAAACACATTTTTAAACCCACCCTGACTTATTTCGTACCCTGACTTATTTCGTACCACAATTCATCCACTACGCAAATTAAATTATATAATGAACTTCCTATTAGTTAAGCTTAAGGACATGTATAAAAGGGGTTCTACCATATTAACTAATCTAACGAATGCAAGCATAGCCACAGGCACGACACAAGCGCTAATGGAAAGAATTTTGTCTCTATATAACACCGCACATGTGCCTGAAAGAAATGCCCCAATCATAGCATACATTGCAAACTCAATGAGAAATCCGCCGAACCTCATTTTTCTACTCACAGTCATGTGTGTGTCAAGGTAAGGATATGGAGATAGATGGGTAAAGACAGCGAGACTGGACAAAATCATGGACATGGAATTCAGTATAACAGATGCTTTGAAAGCTTTATTTTTTGTTAGAATTGTGGCACCCTGGTCCGGGCCTTTTTTTTAAATGAAACCTTAGCGAACAAACTTTCATTATTACGCGCGGAAGCATTGCCGGATAGAACACAAACAAACACAATAACAAAGAAAAGATAAGATGAAGAGAAGTAATTAAATCCAATCACACACAACACAAGAATTTACATGGAAACCCAAATTAGGGAAAAAACCACGGCCTGTCAGGACGACAAGAGAAAGTTCCAATATGTAGTAAATTGTTACAACCACACACATACTCAGGTTCTCTCTCTAATACCCCAAACCCAATTACACCCAATGCTCACTTTGAGATCTCTCTAGTATTTGCTATTTTGCTCCACCACTAACAACCTAGTTATTAGGGTCTATTTATATGAATTACAGGGAGTTTAAACTAACAAGGAAATCTATCTCCTAGTCATACAAGAATACTTATTCTACATAAATACTATTTCCTATTTAAGATAAGTCTTCTTTCAAGGAGAAATCCTTTTTCCATTAGAACTTCCAGAAGCAACATATTTCCTCTTCCATGAATATTTCATGATTCAACGCATGCTTGTGATTAACTACCATTCAAGTTGCAGTTGGCCACCCGCTTCCTAAACCATGTTGAACTTGACCACTCAGAAAACCGTGATCACTATGCACCATCATCGTCGACTGCTGCCGGTACCGCTGTGAAAGCCACAGCGCTTTCCACAGCGGTATCTACTGGAATTGGACCGCTGTCTCTTGCGCTGCCGAAATTAACAGCAGTGTCCTACCGCTGCCAAAGCCACAACGGCATTGGCAGCGGTTTGAGCTGTTCTTCACTTCTCCAGTTCGTTTCGTCCTCCAAACCTCCCTCAAACATAACCTCATACTCCCAAACGCTCTAACGTCTTCAGGAAGTCTCCGCATTGGTAAATCGAGTTTGGTAACCATTGGAAATTCAAGCCATATCCAACAATGAAACCTCCGGGCACCGTGAACCCTGCTGTGAAAGTAACAGTTGCAATGAGTGTGGCTGCCACTAATTCGTTTTGTTTTGCTTTCTTGACAGAATCATCTTTGGTGCTTCTGCGGTTTCTGTTTCCGTTATCATCTCCATCCTTTCTTTTGCTGCTCACTGCAGGGTTACTTTTGTTCTCCTTTCCTTCCCCATACTTGTCATTGGACATGAGTCGTCGACCTCTATGAATTTCTCCCCATATTAAAAACAATCTTATAATTTCCTGCAACATAATATTTTAATTTATTTTTTTTTGAATCTGCCAATTTATTAAAAAAACCAAAATGGGCCAACTGGCCAAGTCATAACTTGCAATCCAAAACATAACAGGATCAGCCAAACTTACAAAAGAAAGCCACCCAAAGCCTAAACTACTATGAAACGAAAAGGCAACAACAAAACAAGCAACAAACAACACCAGATAACAAAACCAGAAAGAAAAAGGAAAAACATGGCGAAGGCACTATAACAGCAGCAGCAGCTAACCAATGCCCCATTCCAATCTCTCTCCACTCGAACGAGCGCCAGATTTTACCAAGCAATCAGCTAATGAATTAGACCTCCTAGACGTAAACTTGACGGCAATATTATTCCTTGACATCAGGAGCTGTCTAATGTCATATATCAGCTTAACATGACTTAAATTCCCAAATCCCTCACCATTAATCCAAGAGACAGCAGAATAATCACATTTTTTCTATCTTCTGACAACTGGCTTGACAAAACCAAAGCACAAGCTCTATGGATTGCTAATACCTCAGCCAAAATGCACTCCCAACCAACCTGTCTCTCAGCAAACGGCACAGACAAACCACAAAGGATATTGCCCCACAAATAGTGAAATAAACCGAAAGAAAGCCACATGTACTGCACAATCAACCTGATAGAAATGTGACCAAATCCAATGTTGAGAGAATCAAAATGAAAATCCCGCCCAGAATTCTTCAAGCTCCCCATTCTAGCCTCTCCCCGATCGAAACAGCTCCATTTTTAGCTAGGCTATCAGCTAGTGCATTGGATCCTCTCGGAGTGAAAGCAATAGAAATTGATTTTCTGTGTAGAATACTTTGTCTAATGTCGTAAACCAATTTAACATGACTTAAATTGCCGAAACCTACACCATTTATCCATGACACAACTGATTTAGAGTCACTCAATATAGTAATCCGCCTATGAGAATAGAGCTGATTGGAAGATATCAACATAACAGCTCTATGAATAGCAAGAATCTCAGCCAAAATTGAATCTGCAATTCCGATTGAATCTGAAAATAGACATAGTGTCTTCCCGCTTGCATCTCTGAGAACTCCACCGATACCCGCTTTCCCGGGATTGCCTCTAGTTGATCCATCAACATTAAAAAATAAATCGTTGTCCATCGGAGGACTCCAAGAACAAGGCTTGACAATCTTGACAGGTTTCTTGTCCACACATCTTCCTTCCACATCCAACAATAATATAGTGATGTCTTCATTAGAGCCAAACCCAAAGTTTTTGAACCACCAAACCACCCTAAATTTAATCGAGTCTAGGGCCAAGGAAGAACAGGCAGCCTTACCATTGAACACCACATTATTCCTATACTCCCAAATAGTCCAAACTACAGCATAAAACAGTAGATGCCAAACCCTTAACCTAGACTTGGAGATGCAAAAACCTTCCCAACCTTCCATCCATTCTCCAATCGTTGAGCTGCAGCATGAGGATATACCCCACCATCCCATAGCCATCCTCCATAACTCCCAAGACCATTCACAATGCAAAAAAAGGTGATCAATAGTTTCAGGCATTTTGCCACACAAAGGGCAATCAAAATTAGTCAGGTTAGACAATCCAAATTTACTTAGCACTACCCTAACTAGCAGCCGCCCTTTGAGCATCTGCCACAGAAAAATTTCCACTTTTGGTGGACATATACCCTGCCACAAAAAAGGACACACGACTGAACTGCTCTGTCCACCAAAACTTTCCAAACATCTTCTAAAAGAGCCAACCGAAAAGCACCCATTAGAACTAAACGACCAAGCTAATGCATCCAGAATGTCCCTTCTTATACATATTGTGTCTAAAGCAAGTAAAAAACATCTCCATTGATCAAATTCCCAATCGAAAAGTGGCCTTCTCAAACTCACATCCCAAATCCACTTCGAATCCACAAAGCTACCAAAATCCCTGACCAAACCATCTTTGTTGGACGCCAAAGCATAAATTCTTGGAAAAGCAAGTTTCAAAGGAATAGAATCCCATTTAATTTTTGTCCAGAACCTCACATTACCTCCCGACCCAACCACCACTTGAAAGCCATCCTTGATAATCTTATAGGAACATTGACTCACCTCAAAAAGACCATTAATAGATTTAACAAAATATGAAGGAGATTTCAGCTCCAAACCGTCCCATACTAAACCCTCATTCTTCAAACCATATTTGGCACAAACCACTCTCTTCCACAAACAAGAATGATCCATCCCAAACCTCCAAACCCATTTTACCATCAAACTCGCGCCTTTATCCCTAAGTCTCCCAATCCCCAATCCACCCAATTTCTTACTCTTGCAAACTGAATCCCAATCCACCGCGTGAACCTTTCTTTTCATAATATTTTAATTTATAAGAGGAAATAATAATAATAATAAGACAGATTAATATATTCTTTATAAGGAGATTTCTTGATTGTTAGTGGAATCTACGCCTTACATGCCATTTCCAAAGATTTCGGTTAGCCGAAGAGACCTATACAGCGTTTTCGTTACGATCATTGAAAACCAGCCTATCCACTTTTTGGTGATTTATAATGGAGAGCAAAGAAACGGATAGCAGGAAAGGTGTGTTCCCGTTCTTATATTTCTCATTTATAAGGTTTCCTAATGATGGTTTTCGCAAAACAAGTCTGACTGCGTTTCTATCTTTGCTTTTCGAGGCATGGTGAAGAACATTCCGTCCCTTCTTATCAACTAGTTCACAACAGCCTGGACAAATAGAAATAAGCTCTCGCATAATATTTACTTGTCCATGGCGAGCTGCAACGTGTAGAGCCGTCCTCCCTTTATTATCAGCTTTATATGCCGTAGATCTATCTTTGATTAGTAACATTTTCACAATCTCAAGGTATCCCAATTTAATAGAAAAGTGAAGTGGCATCCATCCTATCTTGTCATATTTTTGAATATTTCCATTGTACAGTTTTGTCATTCCTAAAACAAAATATCTCTTTCAAAATCATCTTCAAGTTAATCATACTAGCCAGGTAATCTAGTAATCATAAGGAATTAAAAACTATTACTATAGAAATAGTTTCGATTACATTTAAATAGGAGATTTGTAAATGAATGATAGCTTGTTTGCACATATAGAAAACACTATTTTCAATAATATTGACAGAAGCTACTATGAAAAGAATTTAAAAATAAAATGTTTTCAACTAGGTGCGAATTGTTTAATTTTGTTTTATATAAACTTCTACTGAGGTGAAAATATTTACAAATAATAATAATAATAATAATAATAATAATAATAATAATAAAATTATAGTTGTATCCTAGTTGTTTGTAGATGAATCCTAAATAACATGTCAAACAATTAACTAGAAAGGCTAATAAGTTTATATTTACCTTTATCAATGCCAATTACAGTCGCATGCAAAGCCGTTCTAGAATTGGGGCCATAGTCAGCTGGTGAAATGCAATTGTCTAAAATCTTCTTCAGAATTTCTGCATACCATATCCGCCAGGTACAGTGGAGTCTCACCAGCAATATTGGAATCATAAGGTAAGTCACCGTCTTCTTCTGTCAATAACTGTACCACGTCAATGTGATTGTAGCACACAGCCTCGTGCAAGGCTGTGTCTTTGGCTTCATTGATCATCTGCAGCATCTGCCTTGTGGCTTTAATAGCAAGTTCTTGGTCATTTTGGTAAGGTTTCTTGCATTCTTCTAGAAGATACTTGGATACATCAGCATGTCCATGCCTGGTCGCCATGTGTAGGAGTGTTTTACCTTTTTTATTGGCCTTCCATAGTAGCTCCGGACACTTTCCAAGTATCTCTCTCATGAAATTCATATTCTGACTGATTCTTGATCTGGGTGGTTGTCGAGCTGTGATGTGGATATGGAGGATTGTGTTATCGTTTGGTGTCAATATTTGGTCAAGCACCCCTGCGTGTTGTTGGAACTTGTTGATTTCGCCATCTGCTGCGGCAGAGTACACAGAATCCAGTAAATCGAAATTCTTCTCTTGGTTACTACTATTGGAGGCTACAGTCCCGTTGTTGTCTGTCATTTCTATTTCGCTGGAAACAGCTCTGATATTTGCTACTATTGCCGCCTCCACAAAACTATTATGAGAGAATCTACTTGGCTTAATTACCTACTTTGGAAGAGTTTTTCTACTTCTCGAAAGAGTTTTTAAACAATAATTAAAATAAGACGAAAGAATCAGTTAATTAAGTGTGTGATAAGAAACAGATGATAAATAATGGGCACACTGAGAAGGCGGTCTCGTGGGTCAGTGATGAGAGTTTTGGAAGCATCAAACATGTCAAGCTGATTTATGAAATTCGGAGTAATTACCTCAACAAGCTTGGAAACACAGTGGTCATTTTTAATTCTAGAGCGTTGAATTTTCACGGACATGCTTGCTAAAAGGGGCTCGATCATGGGAGGGGATGTCTTTGTGTGGGGGGGATTATTAGTTTTGCTGTTTCTGGTGGCTTTATTGCCTTGTTGTACGTGTTTCTCGTTTTTTTTCTGGTGGCTTTATTGCCCTGTTTTTGGTTACAAGCCCCCACATACGGTACAAACCAACATAGACCATACAGGCATTCTTGAAACTTGATGTTGGAAAATTAGGTTCGTATTTTATTAGCTAGAATGAAAGCGGTGTCTACAACTTAAACACATGACCACAATGTTTTTATTTTTATTTGGAAAAACACCGCAATCAATAGTAGAATGAATACATGATGCGTGCGACGACTTAAACACGAGCGCACTAGTAGTTAGCATTCTACTAATGTTTATTGTGTAACATTAATTAGGAGTTGGCTTGGAATTGGCGATGATGTCATTTGTTCCAATTTGGTGGGAGAATTTCGTGTGTTTTATTCATTTGGGAGTTGTAGAGAATGCAAGGTTTGTCTAGAGATGCATTTGAGTCCCAACGGTTTAGACTTGAGTCCCAACGGTCCATAACTAGATTGAAAAAAGAGAAACAACCTTGGTAAGAATGACGTTCGGCGGAATATATGACTCATGCCCCTTTAGATCCTTTAAATTCTGTGGGTGGTTGTAAAAGCCCTAAAACGCTGCCAAAGACAAGTAAAAGAATTCAGACGACAAAGAATTCAGTCACATCATTTTACAGCCTTGGTGGGGCTCGTGGTCAATGCATGCATGCATATATAAGTCAGAACAAATTAAAAGACTTTACAAGTCTACGTTGGTGACAGTAATTGGAAGGAGTTCCTCAAATTGATGCATTAATGAATGCATTTTACGAATATGTCAATATCACGAACTTGGAATTGAAGGAATCTTATAGTAACAGGCTTATAAGGTTGTAATTAAAGGGATGATATGATATTGGTTTGATGGTAAATCTCTTAAAGCATCTCCAACCATACCCTCTGAATTTTAGCTATATTTTAACTATTTTAGCTAGCAACTTTTCATGAGGTCACTCTAACCATCATCTCTATTATAGCTAGTCATTAATATTTTAATATTTTTTAAATTTAAAATATAAATAAATTTATTTCATTTTAAATTATAATTAAGAAAGAGAACAATCAACTTAAAAATATTAAAAAAAAATAAGAGAGAGAAAATAGGGAGCTTGAAATGACTCCCTACATTTGGAGAGTCTCTTGGTGGTTCTCTAAAATAGGGAGTCATTTAGAGAGCTACTTGGAGTGCTCTAAAACCATCCTTATTAGCTATTTTAATTTTGGAGTGGGTTTAGGAAGCCTCCAAGAAACGGTCTCCCTTGGGACTCCCTTATTTAAAGGTGTTTGTTATTGCAAGGACCAGTTCCAACAATACTCCCTTCTAAGAATCTAAGCTTTTGCAGTATTTGGGGGTTGGGGAGTTGTTGGTAGAAGATCCACAATATTGTTGAATTATCCCTCCTTGATTGGAGCCACATGGAGACAAGATTAACAAAGCAAGGGACATGATCCATGAATCAGGCAATAGGTTCGACATTGTGAATATCGTGATGGGTCCGACTACTACGCAGGGCCTGCATGCAGGGGTGGACCCACGCTTAGCCCAGGTGAGGCCCGTGCCCTACCTGACTTTTTAAAAAAAATTCACTAGTTAAAAATAAAAAAGCAAACTGATATATACTGATGTGGGCCATGTGCTATACACATTAGTCTTATGTACTTGTTATCATAACTGAGAAAAGTGTTCTTTTTTTTTTAACACGAAGTGACGTCTGTTCCTGCTATTATATTTTTATTAAAATTCCAGCTTTACCCCTCACTTTATAATAAGTAAGAAAATAAATCCTTTGCAATTTGGTATTACCCACTTTTCTTTTCTTTATTTAATATTCCTCCCATATTTCCTATTCCGTATTTAATTAGTATATTGTTTCCTTCTCTACTTCTAACTTCCTTAAATTTTCTTTTGCATCAATTAATATAAATACTTTAAACTTTTGTTTTCTACTATAGTTAAACAGTTCATTCTCTTTCTCCATCCTCATCGGACAGTCGAGCAACAACATATCATCACCAACAAGGACTCTTCTCACAGTTCTATAAAATATTGGCATCAATTAGCTACGTAACTGAACGATTTACAAAAACATCCAATTTACTACTCTTAGCTCCAAGCTCACGTAAAAAAATCACGAGGACACTCGAGGCAATAAGGAGTGCACTCCTTGAGGCAATAAGAAGTACCAGTGCACTCGTGCATGGATTAAATTGTATCGTAATGGACTCTACAACTAAAATTCCCAAGAAGAAACCAATTATAAACTTGAAATTACAAGTCCGCAATCATAACATAATTTCATAAAAAGCTGTTTCATTTATAAGAACACAATTGAGTTTTTCCTCTGTTTTTCAAAACAAGCACGAGAGGAAATGAAATAGGATATATAAATGAAGCCAAACACATATATATACACAATATATATATTCTTCCTCAATCAAAGTCACAAGACAACCATTTAAAACATTTGATCACAAATTACTCATATAAATATATATTTTTTACCTTAATCGATAGAATTTCAAGCTGTTAGTTACTTAAAATCCACTTCAATAATCACAGCATGACGATAATCACTGTAACTGTAACCTTCCCTTTTCACGAATTCGTTGTTTTCCCATTAATGAATTATGGTGAGGCTTGAAGACTAGCTACTGATAATGGTGTCCATGTCTGCTTGTCCGGATCCAGAACAATTTTCTCAGCTATTTCATTCAAGCTTGCTTGCGTAAACGCATCTTTTTGCTGAATTACAATGCAATCATGTCATTCAACACAAACCCATTACAGTACTAAAACAAACTAACATGAATTAGAAACAAAATTTACAAAAACACACAACAAAGCTATCAACTTTTCTAATTTACTAATAAAAATTTGATATTTTTACCTGATACTGAGCTCAAATACACTTATGTCAGCCCAAATTCGAACTTTAACATTAAATAATTTAAATAATTTATCAACTAGAATTAGAAGAAAAAACAGAGAAAGAGAGATGGGTATTACCTGAAAGAGATTGTTGAGAGAGTGTAAGAGACAGAACTGTAATTTTTGTCTCTCATGAAAAATTGCCGTCTTCTCGCTTGCCATCTTCAACGAACTTGACTTCAATCACCGCAGAGATTGGATCAAATAATTACACTTGGGTCCGATTAAAAAAACCAATCTATAGACAGCCCTGAAGGCCAGTCGCAACGTGTAGAGCGGTCTTCCATTCATTATCAGCTTTAGAGGCTGCGCGCAAGCAACTGCAAATCTATCTTTTATTTGATTAGTAGCGTTTTCAAAATGTTTAATCCAATCTTACGTTTGATGCTGCACCACACTAAACCGTATTGGATTGTGCTGCCAATGTATTCATCTATCAAAATTTATATGGGAAGGAAAAATATTGCGAATTAATTTTTTAATTTTTAATAATTTATTGGCTATGATATTTCCATATATAATAAAGTAATAAAAACTTATACATTATCTTAAATTTGATCTTATCTATCATTAAGATCAAATGTTATATGTGCGGTAAATACTTATTTTATTTTATTTTGAAATATTATTTATTTAATTTGTTATCATATAAGATTTATACTAAGAAAATAATACAAACCAAATAATCAAATATTTAACTGCAATAATTTGTTTTTTAGTTTTATTTAAAGTTCAGATACTATATATCTAAGCAAGACTTGTAACTTTTATAATATTGAATATGAAAATACTGCAGCTTTGACGACATACTTGTTAGTGTTGGTGTGTGGTGGAATCAAGACAATTTCAATAGCTCACAAGCATGAACATAGCTAGAAAAATTCGTCAGGGTTTGCTAAGTCAAAAATTTTGTTCACAATAAGAAGACATATCTAATTAGCATAAAATTAGATTTATGGCTAATAAAATTGGAGCAAAAAGTAAACAAATAACTAATTAATATAAAAATTCCTTATATCACAATATTATTTTCATATAAGAAAGTAATTAAAGTAACTTTGATTTAAAACCCTAGATTTATAACTTCTTTTCTCTTCCTCACGCAGTCACGCCACACAGCCACCTCTTCCACATCATTTTGTTTCAACACATTCGGTTTCTGCTTCTCAAATTTGTCTAAATTCTCTCTGCTTTCAGTGATTTTTTTTCTCTAGCTCCCAATTCTGCACTTCATCCAATCATTTTTCAGAAGAAAAAAAAACTTCATCTAAATAGTAAATAGGGAGGAAGAGAAAAAAAAATAGATTTATTTTTTAATTTTAAAAATATTTGAGTTTGTGTTTGTAAATTCCAGATTTGATGCTTGTGGTTCCTGTGAGTTACGTTAAAATATAAATGACAGTAAAATATCAAAAATTTCAACTGAAATCTTTTTAATCTTCAAAAGGGTGAAGAGAAAGAAAAGAGATTTATGAAATAAAAATCTCGTAAGAAAGTAGAATAGACAGATCTCCTTCTGAAAGAAAGAAAAATTAACAAAACCCTATAGAAGTGTGAAAAGAATAAGAAGTTGAAGGAGATGAAACTGCAATTTGAGAAAGAGGAAAAGACTATCGTGAAGGGAAAAATGAGAGAGAAGAAAAGTTTTGTTTTAATTAACGTGCCACATGGCAATATACTATTGGGAAATAATTAATATTTTTTTTATCTTTTCAATTTTTTTAAAAAAGGCTAGCCCAGAGCTAACTCCGTCTCTGCTCACAAGTACAACCGACGTGGTTGGGGAGATTTTCAAATGGAGGGTCGTGACCATGACAATGATGGCGAGTGTTTTTTTTTTTTTTTTTTCTATTATATCATAAATTTATTGAAATATATATTTGAAACAAATTTGATATTTTTTGAGACATATCCTTCTTGAAAACTATCTTAAAATTATATTAATATATAGATGGAGCTTTCAAGAACCACAAGAGACAAATCATAAGCACAAGTAACTCCTACAACTAAAATTCACAAGAAGAAACCGATCCTAAACTTGAAACAAGTGGACGAGCTTTAACATAATTTTATATAAAAAGGCTGTGTCATTATTAAAACATAAGAACATTACAGCAACATCGAGTACTGAACCCATTATTTAAACATGAACACTCACTACAAAGTCAAGTGGGGGAGAGACTTATTAACGCCCCGACTTATTACCTACACAAATCACATTATTACAAAAGATAATGGTCTTGTACACTCCGAATTCTAAACCATTACGTAATCGAATAAATGCAAGCATAGCCACAGGCATGACACAAGCGCTGATGGCAAGATTTTTGTCTTTATATAACACTGCATATGTGCCTGAAACAAATGCCCCAATCATAGCCCGCATTGCATAGACAATGAGAAATCTGCCAAACCTCATTTTTATACTCACAGTCTTTTGTGTGTCAAGGTAAGGATATGGAGGTAGATGGGTCAAGACAGCGAGACTGGACAAAATCATGGATATGGAATTCAGTATAACAAATGCTTTGAAAGCTATATTTTTTGTTAGAATTGCGGCACCCTGGTCCGGGCCTTTTTCTGAAATGAAACCTCCAGGCACCGTGAACCCTGCTGCGAAAGTAACAGTTGCTATGAGTGTGGCTGCCACTAATTCATTCTGTCTTGCTTTATTGACAGAATCATCTTTGGTGCTTCTTTTGTTTCCGTTTCCGTTTTCATCTCCATCCTTGCTTTTGCTGCTCACTGCAGGGTTACTTTTGTTCTCCTTTCCTTCCCCATACTTGTCATTGGACATAAGTCGTCGACCTCTATGAATTTCTCCAAATATTAAAAGCCATCTTATAAATTCCTGCAACATAATATTTTAATTTATAAGAGGGAATAATAATAATAATAAGACAGATTAATATATTCTATATAAGGAGGTTTCTTGATTGTTAGTGGAATCTACGCCTTACATCAAGTTTCCAAAGAGCTTGGTTAGCCAAAGAGACATCTTCAGCGTTTTCGTTACAATCGTTGAAAACCAGCCTATCCACTTTAGGGTGATTTATAATGGAGTGCAAAGAAGCGGATAGAAGGAAAGGTGTGTTCCCGTTCTTATCTTTCTCATTTATAAGGTTTCCTAATGATGGTTTTTGCAAAACAAGTCTGACTGCGTTTCTATTTTTGCTTTTCGAGGCATGGTGAAGAACATTCCGTCCCTTCATATCAACCAGTTCACAACAGCCCGGACAGATAGAAATAAGCTCTCGCATAATATTTACTCTTCCATGGCAAGCCGCAACGTGTAGAGCCGTCCTCCCTTTATTATCAGCTTTATAGGCTGCAGATCTATCTTGGATTAGTAACATTTTTGCAATCTCAAGGTATCCCAATTTAACAGCAAAGTGAAGTGGCATCCATCCTATCTTGTCACGTTTTTGAATACTTCCATTGTTCAGTAACAGTGTTGTCATTCCTAAAACAAAACACCTCTACTTTTAAAATCATCTTCAAGTAAATTATATACTAACAAGGTAATCCGGTAATATTCATGAGGAATAAAAAACTATCATATAGGAGATTAATTAGTCAATGAATGAACGACAGCTCGTTTAATTTGCATACATAAAAAATAAAAACTATTTTCAATAAAATTGAAGAATTTAAAAATAAAACGTTTTCTTTTTTTTTTTTTTTTTTTTGAAGAGAAATAAAACGTTTTCAACTAGTTAAGAATTGTTATTCACAAATGATAATAATAATAAATCATACTTTTCTCGTTAGTTGTTTGTAGATGAATCTTAAATAACATGTCAATAAATATTTAATTTATCAATTAACCATAAAGACTGATAAGTTTATATTTACCTTTATCATTGCGAATTACAGTCGCATGCAAGGCCGTTCTAGAATAGGGGCCATGGTCAGTTGGTGAGTCGCAAGTGCTTAAAATCTCCTTCACAACCTCTGGATATCCCCTTTCCGCCGCCAGGTACAGTGGAGTCTCATCAGCTTTATTGGTATCATACGGTAAACTAGTATCTTCTTTGGTCAATAATTGTACCACTTCAATGTGATTGTAGCGGACAGCCTCGTGCAATGCCGTGTCTTTGGATTCATGACTTGTCATCTGCAGCATCCTCCTTGTTGCTGTGATCCCAAGTTCCTGGTCATGATGATGATTGTGGTAAGGTGTAGTCTTGCATTTTTGAAGAAGATACTCCACTACATCAGCATGTCCATGCCTGGCTGCCATGTGTAGCAATGTTTCACCTTTTTTATTGACCTTCCACAGTAGCTCCGGACACATTTCAAGTACATCTCTCACAAAATTCATATTTTGATTGATTCGGGCTGTGATGTGGATATGGAGGATTGTATTACCGTATGGTGTCAGTATTTGGTCAAGTTGCTCTGAGCGTTGTTCGAACTTCTTGATGTTGCCATCTGCTGCGGCAGAGTAGAGAGAATCCATCAATTCCAAATTTTTAATCTCTTGATTACTAAAACTGGAACATGAGGCCACATTCTCTTCTCCAGCTGCATCTATCATTTCTATTTCACAGGAAACAGCACCGTCGTTTGCTGCTGTTGCTTTCTCCATTATAGAGTAGACACAACGATTTCGATCTTGAATTTATAACTGTAAACAAAGTGAATTAAAAATCTAGAGACCGCAAGTATATATATATTGAAAGGGACTACAAGTATATATTAATGAATATATTATTATAACCAATATGGGGTTTGGCAGTCTCAGTATTGTTGCTTGTGAAATAAGAGAGAATCTTTGGTCTTGTGACTCAAAATTCATACGTCAAAATTAATTTAAGTCCCAACTTTCTTTTGTATCTTACTCTTGTTGTGGTATGAACTTTTTTTTTTTTCCTTCATTAAAATCCTGTTTTTTAGGGTCACAAAACCCATTAAAATATAATTCTTAGCTATATTGATACAAAGAAGATCTCTTGCATTTTGGAGGGCCATTGGAAATTGTAAAGAGAGAAGAACATAAATCAAACATAAAATCCAAGTTCTTTAATAAAGCAATATAATTTCTAACCTTGTCTACCAAAGACACAATTTGCTTTAGATCAAGGGAAAAAAAAACCTAAACTGTTTTCTAGATTAAACACTACTAAATTACTGTATGCATAACATAAGTAGATGCCGATCGATCATGTTTCATGCCACTCGCTACCTTTCTTTTGGAACAAATAAAACTAAAGCTAACAAGAACGATCGTAAAATCGAATAAATTAATTACAGATACAAGTAAGCATCACTATGGATTCTTTAAATTAAAAGAAAGCTAAAGATATGTGGTAAGTTGAAAAAAGAATAATTCTTTTTCACTTGAAAACAAATATGTATAAAGTACATAATAAAATTATTCAAGCACTACAACTATTTGTTTCCAATTTGATTGAATATGAAGTATTAGAAAATAAAAATAAAAAATATGGTTGTAGTCGTTGAAATTTTTTCAAGTAATTAGGAATGTTCTTCGAACTCTTTAATGTCATCATCTGCTGCGGCAGAGCTGAAAGAATCCATCAATTTTAAATTGTTATTAAACCTGGAACCGGAGGCCATATTCTCTTCTCCAATTGCATCTATCATTTCTATTTCCCAGGAAACAGCACTGTCGACGTTTGCTATTGGTCCTGCCTCCATTATAGATTAGAATGACACCAAACAATTTCGATCTTGAATGCAGATCCCAATAAAAATACAAAAGAAAAAGACCCAACAGTAAAGGGTGTGTTACAAGAAACTGAGAACTGTGAACTCTGTATATCAAAAACAGAGCTGACGGGCAAAAGCATTGTTATCAATAGTGACTCAAGGGCTGCTGTTTCCTGGATCAATAGCAATGATTTGGGTAACATTAAACACACGCATTTCATTTATGATTATGTGGGCTACACAGGGCTGTAGCCCCGTCTGTCATTTTTAATTTTTTTTTTTCGAGTTTTTAATAGTATTGCCCTATACAAGTTATCAAGCCCACATTATCATGACCCACCATGTGCATACCAGCATGTCTTAACTTTTACATTCCCTTTTATTCCTACTTCCATCAGATTTAGTTTTTTTTTCTTTATTTTCTTCTTCCTCTTTAATACTTTTCTTAGTTCTTTTATCATTTTATATTTGTATGCATTCTTTAATCTCACTCTATGACTCTATCCCATTCTAAATTTTTTTTAAGAATCTTGGGAACATATTTGTAAGAACTCTCTCTTCCTTGCATGTTTATTATTTTCTATTTACTTGTATATTATTTTATTATTTACTTTTTTTTTTTTTTTGTTATGGTTTTCTTATTACATTAAAATTGATTTAGGATTAGTTTGATAAGAAGCTTCGTAGATGTGGATTCCACTAAAATTCTTTGGTATATTTATATTATATTGTATGTTTATTTCCTTCTTGACTTTATTTATTTTGTTGGAATATACATTTTGAAGGGTTAAATTTATTATATTTACTTTTTAATAATGAAATTTATCTTCATACTATGGTTGTTCAAAAAAATTTATAACTAGTATTTAGTTCAGCTCGAAAAAATAGAAAATCCTAGATTCGCCCCTGAATGGGGCAGGCTTGCGTTGAGTTCAGCTCTCATTCAACGAACTCTTTCGCTGATTTGCTGGCAAAAAAAGGGTTTGCTGGTGAGGAGGATGTTATCAGTTGGGGTATTTCTTGACAAGGTTTTTCTTCTTTCAGTTGTCTTCTTTTTCCTTTTTTTGGGTGGGGGCTTCGCTGTTGCTGTTGCTGTTGCTGTTGCTTTCTCTGTCCTTTGTTCTGGCTGCTTTCTTCTTGTTTGTTCTGTTTGTTGGTTCGTTGCCTCTTGACTTGGTGATAATAAAATTTTGATTCTCAAAAAGAAAAAAGAAACTGAGAACAATGTGAAAAAACTATACACTACAAGTATATTAACGGAGTCGTAAAAGAGTTTTGCATTTGCCGGATAGAAAACGGTGTAGACCAAGTATATTCGAAACGTGTTATCACAATCAATTTATTTTTCTTATATTTATTACGTAACATAAGTAGATTTTGAAACACATAGACACCCAGCTTGATTTCAACTTTGATTAATTCTAATTAATCTCGTCTACAAACTAACTAGAGGTTTTATGTGATCACTTATTCACAATTTGCCTGTGCATGTTCGTCAAAATCTACAGTTGAAAAGGGTAAAAATGCTTCTATATATGATGCCTCTGTAGTGGTTGAACCGTAAGTGTTTGGGCAATGACAATAATCGTGTATGCAATTTCTCATAAATATTGACCTTTATAGAAAAACACAATATTTGAGACTACAATGTCAACATATAATTTTAAGGACAATTACCGATTAGGTCTAGGACGTTTTTAAAATTCCAAGTTGTTTGTGACTTTTACAAAAGTGAATAAATTGGTTTTCACATTTTTCTCAAGTGCCAAATTAGTCTCTCTTTTTAGGTGTGACCAAATTGATCCCTCTAACGATTTAACGGTGTTAAATATAACATTTGACTTTAATAATTTTAGTTAAAGTACGTAAATACTCTTTGTTTGTCATATTAAAGCAAAGTTGTTTTGTCTTTTATGCATTAAATTCACAATATATTTTATAATTATAACAAAATCCAAAAATATTATTAATGAAACACCATTTGTACTTTTTTTAATTAAAATTATCTAAAAAAATCTAAAAATATTTTAGTAAGACGATGTCAATCTAAAAATTATTTAAAAATCAAAACTCACAAATAAAATAAACAAAAATAGACGTGTGTTAAAAAAAAAAAACTGTGCATATGTCATTGATATATTGTTTATGAGTAAAGTACAGTTTTACCCCTACACAGTTAAAGTTGACTGACAGAACTTAGTTAGAGGGACTAATTTGACACTTGGGAAAAATGTAAGGACCAATTTGGTCACTTTTGTAAAAATTGCAAACAACTTGGAATTTAAAAAAAGTCCAGGACCTAATTGTTAATTGTCCCATAATTTAATCACCAGCTATGGCAATCTCTTATCTCTTTTATTTATTTACTAATTAAATTTTATTATTGCTTGGCATTTGCATTCATATCGGCATTGCATTTTTGTGACTAGGTTTTTAATTAAAAACCCAATTCATCTCTCTATCTTGGGTTGCCTTTCGGTCCACCAAGTTCTTGAAATTTCACTTTTTTTTTTTTTTTTTTTTCATTATGTCTAAAAACAATTGAAAGTTATTTTATAATAATTTTTGTTGGATATTATAAAGATTTGAATCCATTTATTACATCCAATCGACCAAAACTCTTAATCAGTTGAATAATAGATAGTTTATAATCAAAATATCTCCTTCTCCTACGTCCTAATTATGATGAATTCGATTGAAGCGCTACGAGGGAGGCATAAGCACCGTTATTGATTTTCATGAGAGCATCATGTGTTCCTTTCTCAGCAATCACGCCGTTCTTCACAACAGCAATTATGTTTGCATTTCTTATGGTTGCAAGGCGGTGAGCGACAACTACGGTTGTCCTGTTCACCATCACAGTGTCTAATGCATCCTGTACAATACGTTCTGACTCTGCGTCCAATGCACTTGTTGCTTCATCAAGCAATAGGATTTTCGGATTCTTCAATATAGCTCTTGCTATCGCAATTCTTTGCTTCTGCCCTCCAGAAAGTTGCGTTCCTCGCTCCCCTACGTTGGTGTCGTAGCCCTGCGGCATTGCAGCTATGAAGTTGTGTGCATTTGCTGCTTTCGTTGCTGCAATGATCTCTTCTTCTGTAGCTTCCCCTTGTTTTCCATAGGCTATGTTCACACGGATCGTTTCGTTAAAGAGTATTGGCTCTTGACCTACCAACCCCATTTGTTGTCTCAACCAACTTAGTTTGAACTTGCTTAGTTCCACATTATCAAAGAATATGCGCCCAGAATCAGGATTGTAAAATCTCTCCAAAAGGCTTATCACAGTTGATTTCCCACTACCGCTCTCTCCAACAAGAGCAACGGTCTGCACATATAGAAGAAGAAGACAAAGAAGATAAGAAATTAATGACTCAAATTATATTTATATATATATATATATATATATATGCAAAATAGAGTGAAAAACTAGAGTGGTGCTAAATATATATATATATATTTACCTTCCCAGAAGGGATGCTCAGGCACAAGTCCTTGAAAATTTGAACATCTGGACGGTGAGGATATTTAAAACTAACATGTTCCAGTTCAATGTCACCGCGTACGTTTGAGAGCGTTGTGCCTTCATTGCTGCTTGAATCAATCTCAGGCTTGCTGTCGAGGATTTCTAATATGGAAGCTGCAGAATCCCTAGCTTTGTTGGTGTCCGGAGCCATTGAGGTGGCTTGAGAGACACCAATAGCTGTAATGCTAAAAGCAAAGAAAACCTATCCAAAAAAAAAAACCATTATAATTTAGATTAGAAATTAAAGAAATCCTTCAAAGGAATTAATTGAACAAAAAACAGAAATTCACCTTGAAAACTTCAGCAGCAGTTGCTTTTCCACCCTTGACAAGTAATGAGCCAATGTAGAAGGTAAAGGCATTGGTGCAATAAAGTACAAAGAAAGAGAAGCCAAAACCTGCACCGCTTACTAGCCCTCGTCGGACTCCTTGTTTCATAGGACCTTCACATTTGTTGTGGTACAAATCCATCATTTTTTTCTCGGCACAAAATGAGGCAACAGTTCTCATGTTGCCAACAGCATCGGTAGCAACTTGACTTGCCTCTTCATACATCAACTTGGCATCTGCGCTAAAGCCTTTTAGAAATTTGGCTTGAAGATTTCCTTGTAATATCATCAATGGTGATATTGCTAGAATCACTAAAGCCAGAATCCAGTTAGCTGTGAAAGCTATGAGTAGCCCTGTTACGATGGTTGATATGTTCTGGACAATTAAGGCCAAGGCATCACCAACAACACTTTTTATTGTGGAAGCATCTGTTGATAATCTTGCACCAACCGCGCCACTGGAATTTGCAGGATCATCAAACCAGCTAATTTGTTGGTGGACAACCTTGTCAAATGTCAAGGAGCGAATTCGTTGAATTAGTTTTCCTCCAGCCATTCCGAAGAAGTAATTCTGGCAAGGTACGGCTAGTAAAGTAGAAAATCCCAAACCAACAAATACAAGTGACCAATACTGGGAATCTTGTTTGAGCTGATCAGGTGGATAATAGAATATTTTAATGGCTGTTGAGATCAGAAGGCCAAATAAAGGAAACATCACACCATGTATAATTGCAGCAATCGATCCAATCAACAAAATTGGAAGCTCAGGCTTGTTCAGGTATGCAAGTCTTCTCATGGAAACTTGGTTTCGCTTCTCAATATCAATCTCAGTCGTCCCTTCACTCGTAGTTTTCTCCTGATCATCTGCTCCCGCTTCAGTCTCAAAGAAATTAATGGTACCAGGAACACTGATACTAACTAAACCAAAGGACTGCCGACTACTTGTTGATGAACCTTTACTCCCTGATCTCATGGACAAGCCTTGGCTCCTAGACTTAGCCATGCTATAAGAATTTACTTCTGACTTGTCTGCATTCTTGACTCGAGCATTTTTGGCTCCATCTTGTAGGCGAACTAGCTGGGAATAAGCTCCTTCCGGATCCTTGATCAACTCTTCATGATTTCCTAAAATATTCCAAGTTTTCAGATATTAATTAAAACCTAGTTTGTAAGTGAAAAAGAGTATATACGTTTAGTGTTACTACATACCTTGCTCCACAAGTTTCCCCTGATGCACCACTGCTATAATGTCAGCATTCTTGATAGTTGTCAAACGATGTGCAACAACCACAGTTGTCCGATTTGTCATAACATTCTCCAATGCATCTTGGACAATGCGTTCAGACTCGGCGTCCAGGGCACTTGTTGCTTCATCCAGAAGAAGAATTCTTGGGTTCTTTAAAATGGCCCTCGCAATTGCAAGTCTTTGCTTTTGTCCACCGGATAGCTGAGTTCCATTCGGTCCTACCATTGTGTTCATCCCCTTCGAACAAAATTTAATCGTCTCAGTGTGTTTGGCTTGATGTATAAGAAATTTGAAAAGCTAAGCCAATTATGCTAAAAGGTACGTAAAGTGGAATGGTGGATGCAATGTGTACATAACAATAGAGTACTATATATATGCATGCTCAAGAGAAGTGGCCGGTTCTGTTTTTACATGAGATAAAAGGTTTACTCTATAAGTATACCTGTGGCAGCTTGTCAATGAATTTTGCTGCATTAGCGAGCGCAATTGCTCTTCTAATCTCGTCATCAGTTGCATTTTCTTTTCCGTATGCTATGTTCTCCTTCATAGAAGCCGCAAACAAAATAGGTTCCTGACCAACTAGCCCAATATTCTGTCTTAACCATCTGAGTTGCAAATTCTTTATATTGACACCATCTATAAGAACTTCACCAGAATCAGGATCGTAGAATCTCTCTAATAGGCTTATGACTGTGGACTTTCCACTTCCACTTTGCCCTACCAAAGCGGCAGTTAAGCCGCTTGGAACATGCAAGGAGAATCCTGAAAAGATTTGCACATCTGGTCTAGCAGGGTATCTGAAATGAACATCTTTAAATTCAATTTTACCCTCCATGTTTTCCAATGTTGTCCCACTGTTATCATATGGATCGATCTTTGGTTTTCGTTTGATTGTTTCAAACATTTTATAGGCTGCAGCTTTCCCCGCTGCAAATGCATTCACACATGGAGATGTCTGACCCAATGACCTAAATTTAATTTAGAAATTAAGCATGATCATATATATAATGTGGTTTAATTTATAATGAATCGGGTCACGTACTTACATTCCACCAGTGAGAATTGCCATGATAACATTGATGACTCTTCCACCGTTGTATCCTCGTTCTATGATCAGTTTTGATCCATACCAAATAGCAAGTCCATAGGTGGAAAACACGATAAGCATAACTACACCAAGTCCTAGGCCTGAAGCCAGCCCTTGTTTAACACTAGCAGCGTAGGCAACTTCCAGCTTCTTGTTATAATTATCCGTTGCTCGCTTCTCCCCGGTGAAGGATGCAACCTAGCTTGTATTGTATATATAGTTAAAAATAAATAAAGGAAGTTGGATTATTTCTAGTAATTTAATTATGGCTAGTTTAATCAGCTTACTGTTCTAATGCCTCCAACTGTTTGGTCTACTACATTTCCTGCTTCAGCATAAGCGATTTGTCCGCGACTTGACATCTTTGCCATGAGCAATGACATGAATCCACCAGCAATAGCCATTAAAGGAATGCATCCTAACAGAACTATTGCTAGTTGCCATCCTTTTACAAAGCCGATTACGAAGCCCCCAAGAAAAGTTGACATCAGTTGTATAAACTTTCCCACCTATGCTAATACATATGGATGATCATGATTAACTAATTACTGTTAGGGTTAATTAATTAGGAAAATCACACATGTATTTGATTAATATTAATTACCTTTTCTCCCATGGCTTCTTGAATAAGGATAGTATCTCCAGACATCCTCCCAATGACCTCTCCGGCCGTTGTTTCTGTGTCAAAGAAGGCAATATCCTGTCTCAGTATGGTGTTCAAGTACAAACCTCGAATTCTAGCAGCCTGTCTTTCCCCAGTTGACATCCAGCAAGACACCTCTGCATCAATATTAATTGTAGAAATAATCAAATTAAGTTATATATATATATATATTATTTTCAAAGCAGCAATATTCGATCACTTACGAAGAAATGAGGCAATGCCTGCAGCGATGGCCAAGTACACAAACTTGAGTGATGCCTGATCAAAATTACCATGTTAATTGATGCAAGTTTCAAAGCAAGACATTGTGTTTTCTTTTTATACAAGTAATTAATGAATTCAATACCTTTGACACCACGCTTACAACATTGTCCGCAGTTGCGGTGCCAAATGAGTCGACAATTTCGCCAAAAATGACACTCATGAGAGGCTGCGCAAGTCCGCCCATAATAGCACTTAACGTTCCCACGATCATCATAACAACATCAAGTCTGTCCGCAAATGTAAACAGCTTATAGAATGAAACCTTCTGGTTCTGGTCATCCTTATTGTTTTCCTCGCCATTTTGCTCTGCCTCCTGATTTTCTTTCATTTCCCCCGTATCCATCTCTCCTATACTACATATTTCAAAATAATTAAGAAACATTAATTATTTAATTTGCTGTTGATCAGATTGATCGAAACCTAAAGATAAACTTAACATATATGATCAAAAAATATATATAACAGGAGCCATATATGCATGAATCATGATGCATGCATGCAACAATTACTGGGAAAGATGGATGAGAAAATATATACCAGAAAGAGATAGACAAGAGAAAAATGCAGGACTGGATACCTAATAACTAAAAGTATTTATGTTGTTGGGTATTTATATATGAAAAAAAAAATGATCAATATTGTATTTGCTGTTCTTCCATTCAAGTTCAGATAAATTTGGACAATTTGACCAGTATTTTTTTTCTTCTAGAATCTCTATTCCTATATTTAGGTTTCTCTAGATGAGGCATTTTGTGGATATTTATACACATGATATATATAGGCTTATTTATTTATTTGCCTTTGTCCTCCTCATTTCATGGGGCATATAATTTAGATACAAAATTAGACGTACTTGCTGTAACATTCTGTTTTTGCTTGTCGGGGCAAAGTGAAGAACATTCCATCATCTGTTATCGACCAGTTCACAACAGCCTGGACATCTAGAAATAAGCTCTCGCATAACACCTACTCTTCCAAGGCCAGCTGCAACATGAAGAGGTGTCTAGCTTCCCTTCATTACCAGATTTATAGGCTACAATTAGTAACTTTTTCGTAATCACAATATATCCTAAATGTGCAGCGAAGTGAAGTGGCATCCATCCTTGCTGGTCCTATTCGCTAATTTTCTGAATCCTTCGATCACCCAGTAATAATGTTGTCATTCCTAAAACAAGCACATCTTCAAAATCATGACCTTCAATTTCTAAAATTGATGAGGAACTAAATACCATGCAAACAAATAAATTAAAGAGATTATTTACCCTCAAATTCTAAATAATTTCACATTGGTTTGAGTAAAATGAAAATTACTACATCCATACTCGAGAATGTACTGCTTCTTAGGTACGTAATTAAATGCTACCGTACATGTGCTTTTGGTGCGCAGGATAAGGGAGGAAGTATTGGATTATTTTTAGTCCTCCAATTGTCCTTCTCCTTTGTTTGGAGTCCAATTGGATTGGACTCTCCAATCCGGTTAGACCCACCCAAACCCACTCAAGTGAGATTATATTAAATAAAAATATATAATTCAAGTAGCTAACAAATCAAAATTAAGGGTTATAAATATGATATAAAATATGCCCATCAATCAGGGGTAGAACTGGAAATGTGGAATTGGGGGTCAAATGATAAAAACTTAAAAATTATGGTACTAAAATGTAAAATTCTTTTTTATAATTTTTTTATAAATTTTTAACTATTTTTTTTTTCAGTGGGGCGGTGGGGCACATGGATGTGAATTATTGTGTAGATTTTTTTATTTTTTTTAAACCATAAAACAACAGAATTTTTTTTTTAAAAAAAACGCATTACAGAGACATAATAGGCATATCAGGCAACAGAAATTTCGTAACACAAATCGGGACTTCCTCCATCCAAAATTTGTCCTCGTTTACCATCAGAGCATACTTGGCGAGCCCGTGTGCTAACTGATTCATCACTTTAAATGGCATCAGTTCAACTCCCGTGGAAGCTCCGCCTCATTTACGCCGCCTGCAAATTGATAGTCAACCTCTCTCACCGCCCAGACGACACCATTAACCGCCGTCTCCAAAGTCTCACTGATCCAAAAACCTCACCCTCCAAAACCCCACGAAACGGCGTTGTCAGCTCTGACACAGTTATCAACTCCTCTCAAGACCTCTGGTTCCGCTGCTTCACACCAACAACCACCACCACACACGGCGGAGATGACGACAGAAGCTTGCCTATCGTCGTATACATCCACGGAGGCGGTTTTGCGTTCTATTCGGCCAGTTCGACCGCCTATGACTCGTGGTGCCGCCGGCTTTCCAGTGAACTAAACGCCGTCGTCGTCTCCGTCAACTACCGTCTCGCGCCGGAGCACCGGTGTCCGATACAGTACGAGGATTGTTTTGATACCTTGAAATTCTTGGACGAAAATTTGGACAAGCTTCCGGTAAATGTGAATCCGAAACTGTGTTTTATCGCCGGAGACAGTGCCGGCGGTAACTTGGTGCACCACGTGGCAGTCAAAGCTAGCGAGTACGAATTCTCAAGCTTGAAACTTATCGGTTTGATATCGATACAACCATTTTTCGGTGGAGAAGAGAGGACAGAATCCGAGATCAGAAATTCCGGGGGCTTGCTTTTGTCAGTGGAAGATACGGATTGGTATTGGAAGATGTTTTTGCCTGACGGGTCGGATCGAGACCACCCGGCAGTAAATGTGTTTGGACCCAAATCATCGGTGGATATCTCTCGGGTCAAGTATCCGTCAACGTTGATTTTGATTGGTGGATTGGATTTATTGTATGATTGGCAGAGAAAATATTATGATGGGTTGAAGAAAGCAGGGAAAGAAATGGATTTGGTGGAGGATCCGAATGCATTTCATGGATCTCATATGTTCGAGGAGCTTCCCGGGTCGGCTTTGTTTATTAAGGGGATTCAAGATTTTTTGGTAAAGCAAATGAATAAAGAAAATTATTAACGTCAATTGTTATCTTTAATATGTGAGCTGTGAGTGAATATAAATAAAAAAGAATATTGTGAGGTGCACATGTGAATCCATAGGTGAGTGGGCGTGGACCAATGGCATGAATCATGTTGGCTGTCATTTTGGAGAGACCAACTTTCAGAGTTTATATAACTCTTCGTCTGGCGGCGGTTCGGGAGGTTGGTCGTTTGTGGGAGGAGGTGTGAAGCTAGTGGCTTTGGTGCGTGCAAGGCTTAGCTCCAATGCATCATCCGGGTTCTTTTGCTATTTTAATTTTAACATCTTTTTAATTTTATTTATACTAAGGTAGATGATGAAACCTTGTGTTATGGAATAATTTTCTAATATATTTATTGATTTCCAAATATTGTTCTTTAATGTTTATGGTTTTTACTTCATTTGAATTTTGATTAGGAAATATTAAAGTTAAACCCTTTCATCTTTGATATCATGTATCATTGATAGTTAGGTATATATTTAATTAATCAGTGCTTGGTTTTGTACAGTCTTTCTATTATCAGTTCGAACTGACAAAAGTTATATCAGTTTCTTGTATGTGGGTCACTGGATTTAAATATTTTGACTGACAAGTGCATACAGCCAAGTCAAATTATTTAAATCCAGTGGCCCATATGCAAGGAACTGATATAACTTTTGTCAGTTCGAACTGATAATAGAATTTATGTGGTTTTGTAATGTTAATTATAATTTCTTTCTTATTGTAGGGGGTCGACCTACGGTCGATGTGGATCGGGTCGGATGTGTGCTAGGCCCAAGGCAACTTGGTTGAGTTTGTCGTATAAGGGGATGTTGTCTGGTCTGAGGACCTGCAAAAGATGTTAGTCTGTCGAATGAAAGGAAGTCGTCTCCTCAAGAACCTGCAAGAAAAGTTGAAGCATAAAATAGAATACAGTAAAAACAAAGGTGGTGGGTTTGGATTGTTTAGCCTTAGGTGTGCTTGGGCTGAGCAATCTATTGTGGAAATGGTAATGATTGATGTCTGGTGATCGCTGGTGACCGGAATATTCTTAGAGGCAGAGTTTCAGTACGCTGTTTGTAGGCTTAGGTTGAGAGAGAATCCGAGACTCAAGTGAAGGAGGCCTCTCTTATTTATACCAGGCACCTTTGCTCCAACGTCCACTATCTGCACTTGATAGTGGGCGTGATTCTGGGAGAGATTTCCTCTCAATGGGCAGTTACATCTTGTTTCGTAACTGCTCATTTTGAATGAGTCTTCAACGGTAGCTTCTGCTGGCAGCTACTTTGGGTCGACCCAACACAATGAGCCTGGGATAGGCTGGTAAAGATTGGGCCTTGGCAGGTTGGGCCATTGGACCATTTTTGGCTACTACAGTTTGTCCCCCACTCTCTAAAGAAGAATCCATGGAATTTAGAGAGTGATTTCCGTTGAGTCGACCGGAGTCGAACGACTTCCTGTCTCGAATTCGATAAATACCTTCATTGGTTCCAGCCACTGTCGAACGATATTCGTATCAGAATGGGATCAACATCGATCCTGGATGGAGTCGACCATTATCGAATGAACATACCTTAGCGATGTTTCTTTGGTTACCATTTTTGGTCAACGTTCTCTGGGCGAGCGACGTTGTATCGCTGATAAAGGCTCGACGTTTAATCGATCCTTTTTTCGGTTGTTGGTTGGGTATTTAATCTGAAATGATGGATTTAAAAGCAGAAGTGACAGGCGTTTGAGTTTCCAATGCTGGTGTTAGCCGCATTTATTTCTTGCGCAGTTAACTAGAAAAGTTTTTTGAATTTAAAATTTTCATTGGGTTGTTCACCCAGGTTAACCGGTGTGGTTTGATTAACCGGAGCAGTTGAATCGGCAGTTGGGAGGGTGTCGACACGTGGCAACTAGGGTTAGTGGGTTTTATAAAACCCAAACCGACCAACTCTTTCAACCATTTGCTTTGTGTTTGAAAGAATTCTCATTCTTCACTGAAAAAACTCCATTCCCTTCTCCGCGATCCTTTGCTTGAAGAATCCTTGTTCTCGAATCCTTTCCAGGTTGGTGAAATCTTCCATTTGTATTTTATTTTCATTATTTTTGCGTAAAAGAGCTTGTTAAACATCAGTTTAGAAAGTACCTTTCTTTATTTCTGAATATCTCTGATGCTTGAGTGAAGTTTTTTTCGTTTTCATGAACTTTTCTGAAACTGTATCTGAGGATGTTCTTCAGAAATTTTGCTAGATTTTGATGTTTGCATGATTGATCCATATCAAGTTAGATTTTCTTGCAAAATGTTGTTTCTGTTTCCGTGTAGATGTCGTCTCGATGAGAGTAGCTTTCTAGGGTAGACTCCTATCTCAGGATCTAGGTTGGCTTTCTACTAGGAAGTTAGGAAACCCTAGGTTTTTGATCAAAAACCCCTTAGGTTGTGATTGTAGCGTGTAGCTTTTGTCTGACTTGTGCATTTTCGGCATGTCAGATTTTGGGAATACGATGTCGAGCGACCACACAATCTCTGACTTGGATACTAACTGGTCTAATGATGATGATGGAGTCGACAGTAGGACGCGAGATGTCGATAGACGGGTCACGGTTGAAAATCGGTCTACGTCTCTCTCTATCGATGCTAGGGGTCTCTTAGAGCAGGGTGCCGTATACGCCATTGCGTCGGCTGTTGAATACCCTGAATATATCGACGTTGATGAGCCGTCGACATCTGGTCGTGCGCTAGGTATATTAAAAGATAGTCCAGCCAGCGTGATCACTGAGGACATGTTACCTGGCATTCGTGCGATGTATGGTATTCCTAATGACGTCGAACTACGTGCGTCGAAGGAATACGAACGTGCTGATTGGGATATACCAGGATGGACGTGTCTCTATGAGTACACCTTCTGTTTAGGCTTTAGATTTCCCATCCCTCAGCTGGTCCGACGAATGTTGGTATACTACGAGCTTGCTCCTTGTCAGCTGATGCCTAATACTTGGAGAATATTGTTGGGCTTAGGAATATTATGTGAGAGGAATAATATACAGTTCGGGCTAGGGTGTCTCCTTCACAATTATTATCTAAAGGAGCATCTGACCGACATTGGACGTTATTTGTTAGTGTCGCGAAATAAAAAGAGGGATCTTATTATCGACACTAAGACGAATGATAGGAACTGGAAGGACACATTCTTTTTTGTAAAGGGTCCTCCAGTCGACGGCCCATGGAGGATGGGGAACGAGGAATATCAATACCGACGAGTTTGGAATCGTTATGGTAAGTTTTTCTTGACTGTCGAATAGATTGTAGACACATGTTTAGATAACCATCTAAATATATTTTGTTTAAAACTTTTGCAGAGATTTGAGGGGCAGGCAAAGCACCGGAGTGTACCGTTGCTCCCGAGCGTACTAAGATTTTGTTAGAAATCCCAGCAGCGCAGAGAAGTGTTAGCAATTTGCTAACGGAAGGTAATTTCAGGCCCAGTCGACTGTGGAGGTGGTCGACATTAAATAGATCGCGCGCCCCCTATCCTCACGTGAAGGATTTTTTAACGTGCCTATGGATTAGGAGGAGTTTTGAGATCCTCCAGTACAACTTGCATTTTTTAAAGCCCCTAACTGATGTTGAACGTCGTTTCGCAGTGACGACGATGGCGAGTGCAGAAATCAACATACCTGATGAAGCGGAGACTTTGAGGCGATATAAAGAGGAATTCGCCAAAAAACGGGCGGCTGCGCAGAAGAAAAGGCAAGCCGCTGAGAAGTCGGCTGGAGGATCTCCGTCGGTGGTAGGGCCACCTTTGGAGTCCTCGCCAGAGAGGAGTCCATTAAAAAAGAAGCCAAGGAGGGCTCCTCCTGTCGAACGACAGAAGAAGGCTGCATCCAGTTCGAAAGATAAGTCGACTGGATCAGACCTTGAGCCTGACTCTCCGATGAAGCTTCTTGCTTCGGGGTTGTCATCCTTCAAAGATCCTGCTGGGTTTTTGAAGAGGTCGGACGACTTTACTCTGGTCGATGACGACTTGCATTTGAAGAAAGTCAAGACAGAGGAGGTGTTCGACACGCTGCTGCTCTCGAATTTCCAGGTAAGAGTTCTGATTTTGTAATTCTCTCGTTGTTGGTGAGGTTCTTTATTGATCGATATTTCTCTTATGTTGTAGGCCTACCAAGCGACGCTGCATCTGCATGGTCGATATAAAGCCATCAATGACAAGAGTGTGGCGCTTCGTAAGGTGGGAGACGCTCTTAAGGCGGAAAACGCTAAACTCTCCGCCAAAAAAAGCTTGGTCGAGCAGCAGAAGGCAGCGCTGGAGGAAGAGCTGACGAACGAGAGGGCTCGACACCAGGCCGAGGTGGCAAGGCTCAATGAAGCAGCTGGCCAACAGGACAAGACCATCGAGGCTCTGAGGGAAAGGGCTATATCGATAGCGGTAGAGGCCGTCTGCAAAACCAGAGCAGGACTTTTCAAGGAGTACCTGTCGGGCGACCATTTAAAGTGGATTCCTCAGACGATGCAAGAAGAAATTGATATGTATGAAGAGATGCAACGTCTTAAGTTGGAGGAATCCCAAGGGGCGGACGTCGACGGAGATGTTCCGAATGTCGATGAGAACCTTGGGGACGATGCGTCGTTCGACAAGGATGATGCTACTGCTACCGATGGTCCTCCGCAGAATGGCTTATAAACTTTTCATTTATATTATGTAATATTTCGAATGATTTGGTCGACTTCGACCTATTTCAAGTTATGTAATATTTCGAATGATTTGGTCGACTTCGACCTATTTTATTTATTATCTAATAGTCGTAATAGAATATCTATTTCAATTTTGAATTTGTGGCGACTTTTTTGGTTTGCTTTGACTTTTCGTGTGATGATAACTTTGATTTTTGCATGGAATGAGATGAGCCTGTAAACCCATACTCAAACGTAAGACGGTCGACATTTTATGAGACTTTAACTCGTTATCTTGATTTTGTATACATACGATAAGCCTGTAAACTTATGCTCATATCTAGATCGGTCGACATAAATTATAAGGGCGATTCAATTGATAGAATAATTTTATCGTTGCTGTCGTATCGTTCAATCGACAAAGTCTTTTTATTGTAGGGTTTCGCTTGTATGCGTTTGATGGTCGACACGACCTTTTACAAAGAATTTCGCTTGCATGCGTTTGGTGGTCGACATGACCTTTTACAAAGAATTTCGCTTGCATGTGCTTGGTGGTCGACATGACCTTTTACAAAGAATTTCGCTTGCATGCGCTTGGTGGTCGACATGACCTTTTACAAAGAATTTCGCTTGCATGCGTTTGGTGGTCGACATGACCTTTTACAAAGAATTTCGCTTGTATGCGTTTGGTGGTCGACATGACCTTTTACATTGAATTTCGTTTGCATGCGTTTGATAGTCGACACGACCTTTTACATTGATTTCGCTTGCGTGTGTTTGATTTTGTCACTACTTGTCCCCAGTACTACTCCCCCACTCTCAATATGCGTTAGTCGACTTGAGTATATTGAGAGTGGTCATTAGAGAATTGTCTGAAATAAAGATATTGCTTGTCGACGTCGACAGCTAGGTTAGCGGGAAAAATATATGTTGAGCTCAGTTTTGCACTTAGTTGCACTAAGTTGTCATCATTGCTCTTGACCACAATTTGTTAGCAATGAGAAGCCAAAATAAACAATAATGATAAAAGATTTAACAGAATAAAATGGAAGTTCAGAAATGGTACTGTTTCAGATGTATGGCGTTCCAACTATTGTGCAGTTCTCGACCGTCGAGTCCCCTTAGCTTGTATGCGCCTCGCCCGACAACATCCGTTATTTGGTATGGTCCTTCCCATGTTGGCCCCAGCTTTCCGGCGCCTTCTTCCCTGGTATTTTGGAACACTCGTCGTAGTACCCAGTCGTGTAGTCTAAAGACTCGGACATTGACCTTTTTATTGTAATGTCGAGCGACTTGTTGTTGGTACGACTGAGTTCTTAAGGCTGCGCGATCTCGTCGTTCGTCAAGATGGTCGAGTTCAAAACTGAGTTCCAAGTTGTTCTGCTCTTCATCGGGATTTTCGCTGCGGGCGGTCGACAACCTTGTTTCTATTGGGATAACTGCTTCTGACCCGTAGACGAGTGAGAAGGGAGTTTCTCCTGTCGACCGCCGTGGGGTAGTTCTGTACGACCATAAGATCTCTGGAAGTTTTTCTGCCCACTGGCTTTTTTCAGCTTCCAGTCGCTTCTTCAATGTGTTGACGATTGTTTTGTTGGTCGACTCCGCTTGTCCATTTGCTTGAGGATATCGTGGAGTTGAAAAGCTCAACTTGATTGCGTATTTGTCGCAGAAATTTTTGAAGTCGAACGAAATGAACTGGGATCCATTGTCGGTCACTATTTCCTTTGGAACCCCAAACCTGCATATGATATTTTTCCATATAAAGTTGCGTACCTCAATGTCGCGTACTTGTTGATATGCTCCGATTTCAACCCATTTGGTGAAGTAGTCTGTCAGGACTAACATATAAACGACACCGCCTGGCGCAGCTGGTAACTTACCTACAATATCCATTCCTCATTTCATAAAAGGCCAAGGGGCCGAAATTGAATTCAACATACTTGGGGGGAGATGTGATATCGGTGCGAAGCGTTGGCACTTGTCGCACGATTTGACGTGATTTTGAGAGTCATTTCGCATAGTTGGCCAGTAATACCCTGCTGTGATGGCTCTGTTCGACAAGCTACGGGCGTCGGAATGATTTCCGCATTCCTCCTGGTGCAAACTTTTCAGGACGTCGTACGCTTCTCGAGGGGTCACACATCTCAAATATGGGCCTGTGAATGATTTCTTGTAGAGTTTACCATACAGGATGCAGAACTTGGCCGCTTTGGCCTTGATTCTCCTTGCTTCTGCCCTATCGCCTGGTAGAATGTCTGCTTGGAGGTAATTGAAGATTGGCTCTATCCAGCTTCTTCCGTTGTCGACCGGTGCCACTGTTTCTGACTCTTGAATTGATGGAGACATCAGATGGATTATTGGAACCGACTTTGAATTGTTCGTTGTCGTCGAACCAAGGCTTGCTAGTGCGTCTGCTCGTGTATTCTCGGATCTAGGTATTTGTTCGATTGAAAATTCGTCGAAAGTCGACTGCAGTTGTTTGACTTTGTTCAGATAAGCCGACATTCTCTGATCCCTCGCCTCATATGTGCCATTTACTTGTCGAACGACTAATTGGGAATCGCTTCATACTTTAATGATTTTCACACTTAGGCTTCTTGCGAGGTCGAGCCCGGCGATTAATGCTTCGTATTCGGCTTCGTTGTTCGTTGCATGAAATCCACAGTGGACTGACTGCTCCAGTATGTCTCCTTGTGGGGATTCGAGTACCAATCCTAATCCGCTTCCTTTGATGCTACTTGATCCGTCGACCGACAAGGTCCATATACCGGATGAAACTGTTTCTGTTAGTGCAACTAGTTCCTGTTCGGCCTGCACACTTTCACCAGGGGTAAAATCCGCAATAAAATCGGCTAATACCTGTGATTTCATCGCTGATCGCGGGTGGAAACTGATGTCGTATTCACTGAGTTCGACTGCCCACTTCGTCAATCGACCTGAAAGTTCAGGTTTATGAAATATATTTTTGAGGGGATAAGTAGTTAATACCTTAATCGAGTGGCATTGGAAGTATGGCCTGAGTTTGCGGGCTGCCATCACAAGGGCAAGAGCTAGTTTTTCCAGTCGACTGTATCTGGTTTCTGCGTCGAGCAGAGTCTTGCTTACGTAGTAGACTGGATGCTGACTGCTACCTTCTTCTCTGACTAAGACTGCACTTACGGCCGTGTCAGACACGGCTAGGTATATGAACAGTGTTTCGTTGTCTTTTGGTTTCGACAGTAATGGGGGCGACTTCAGATAGTTTTTCAACTCCTGTAATGCTTTCTCACAGTCATCGTTCCATTCGAACGCTTTGTTCTTCCTGAGGATGTTAAAGAATGGGAGGCATTTTTCGGACGACTTCGATATGAATCGGTTCAACGCTGCGGCTCGACCGGTTAGTTTCTGAACGTCCTTCATGCATTTAGGCGACTCGATATTTTCGATCGACCGTATTTGATCTGGATTGGCTTCGACACCTCTTTGCGTGACTAGGTAGCCTAGAAATTTTCCTGAAGACACACCAAAAGAACACTTAGTAGGGTTTAGTTTCATACCATATTGGTCGAGTACGTCGAACGACTGCCGAAGGTGGTCGATATGTTGCTGGGCGACTAATGATTTGACCAACATGTCGTCGATGTAGACTTCCATCGTTGATCCAAGCATCTTGGCGAACATTTTGTTGACTAGCCTCTGATACGTTGCACCTGCATTTTTCAAACCAAAGGGCATTACTTTGTAACAAAAGATACCTCTTTCAGTGATGAAGGCTGTTTTTTCCTGGTCGTCTGGATGCATCAGAATTTGGTTGTAGCCAGAGTAAGCGTCCATGAAGCTCAATAATTCATGCCCTGCAGTTGCGTCGACCAGCATGTCGATGTGTGGAAGTGGAAATGAATCCTTGGGACATGCCTTGTTGAGATCAGTGAAGTCGATGCAGACTCGCCACTTTCCGTTCTTCTTTTTTACCACGACGACGTTGGCCAGCCAGTCTGGATACTTTACTTCTCTCACTGAACCGATGTCGAACAACTTTTGTATTTCTTCGTTGATCACTTTGTTCCTTTCGGGAGCGAATTTTCTTCTCTTTTGTTTAACTGGCTGATGGTCTGGGTCGACTTGTAATCGGTGAACCATTACTTCTGGGTCGATTCCGATCATGTCTTCGTGCGACCAGGCAAAGCTGTTGCGGCGTTCTCTCAGGAACTCGACTAACTACTTTCGGATGTCGTCTAGTAACCTCGACCCGATGAATACCTTATGATCTGGTTGGTCTGGGTCGATAGATACCTCGTCGAGTTCCTCCATTTTTTGCTTGGTTGGAGTCGACTCGACCGTGGCTTCCTGTAATTGCTATAATTCCTGTTTCTTCTTTTTTAAAGCGTTTTGGTAGCACTCCCTTGCGGCTCGTTGCTCTCCTTTAATTTCTTTAACTCCCCACTTGGTTGGAAACTTGATCAGCTGATGGTAAGTCGATGGGATTGCTTTCAACTCGTGTATCCAGGGTCTGCCGAGTATTGCGTTGTAAGGGGATTGGCAGTCGAGTACTAGGAAGTTGATGTACAGGTTAACTCCTTCGGCGTAGACTGGTAGCACAATTTCGCCTAGAGTACTCTTTTGTTCTCCGCTGAACCCGGTCAACATCGTCGTTCGACGACTGAGTTTCGATTCGTCGACCTGCATTTCTCTTAGAGCACTGTTAAACAAAATATTACATGAACTGCCATTATCAATTAAAATGCGTTTAGTTAAACAATTGGCAATATGCAAAGAAATAACTAAGGCATCATGGTGGGGAGAGAACAAATCTGATTTATCTGTTGACCGAAAGGTAACAGTTTCGTCGACTTTGGATGGGTGTTCTCGATTTGGTTGAATCTCTGCGTTCGACACTTGTCGAGTGTGTCTCTTAGCTGCTGAGTAGCTCACGCCACTGACTTCGGATCCGCCAGAAATGCAATTGATTACTCGATCTTGCCTAGGAGGTTTTGGAGGGCTGTCGACTGAACCGGTCTGTCTTTGGTCGTCGCGTCTTGCATATGTTTGCTTACCCTTATCTGTCAGGAATTCTCTTAGATGCCCCTGTTTCAGCAGTTCTGCTACTTCAAATTTTAGGGCGATGCAATCTTCCGTGCGATGGCCATGGTCGCCATGGAACTCGCATCGAAGTTTTGGATCCCTATGTTCGGGAAGGGCGTTCATTTTCCACGGCCACTTGATCGACTTGCCCATTTCTCTCATGACGGCAACGAGGTCGACTGGTTCGATGCTCAGAAGGTATTCTGGTGCTTCTACCTTTGGTCGACTCGACCTTGGAATACCGCGCCCATAGGTGCTTCTCTCACCAGAGTTTTCGTGTCGCGACTGGGCGTTCCTTCTGTCGTTTGTCGGGTACGGTTCTGACCGTCTGTCGTTAGACTTTCTGTCGATTCGCTCGTTTCGACGACCTCCATAGTAACTGCTATTGGCTTTCCCAACGAAGTTCGCCTCATCTTCTTCCCACTTGATCTGAGCCCATGCTTTGGCCAATACGTCTTCCATTGTCCTGCAAGGGTATTTGGTAAGTTCCTTGTATAAATCAGAATCAAACCTGAGACCTTTCCTGAAGGCGTAGATGGCAGTCGCCTGGTTGCAGTGAGGGATTTGCACTTTTTCTCTGTTGAAGCGTCCGACGTAGGCTCGCAAATTCTCGCCGGTCCTCTGCGTTATAGTGTAGAGGTCGTCCGACAGCTTTTCCAACTTGCGGCTGCTTGCAAATTGCTCCACGAATGTGTCCGTCAGCTGTGCAAAAGAATCAATAGAGTTGTTAGGTAAATTTGTGTACCACTGAAGGGCGGGACCACTAAGGCTGGATCCGAAGGCTTTGCACATGCATGCTTCTCTAAGGTCGCGTGGGATTGCGGCCGTGAACATCCTCTGCTTGTATTGTGCTATATGGTCGTCCGGATCGGTCGTTCCTTCGTATTGCTTCATATTTGGGAAGTTGAACTTCTTAGGTATTTCCATAAGAGCTATTGCATCGACGAAGGGTGAGTCAGCGAAGCTATTTGCGGTGTTTTTCTTGATAGGAGCTGGGACTCCTGGGATTCTTTGGATGAGAGCTTCCATTTCTGCAAACCTGCAAGAAAATTCCAGATTAGCAGATAAATTTAAGTCTGCCCCCGGTTTTACCAATCCGGGTGTCGACTGGAGAGACATAACCGCCTTTGGGATATTGGCCGGTTGTTGATCTACTGGTAGTTCGTATTCGTTCGCGGCATCGTTTCTGGCGGGTACGTCGTTGAGGTCGATCTCAACCCTTGCCGTTTGAAGTGTTGGTCGATTCTGATGGTCAACCAGATTTACTTCTGGTGCGATGGGGTTGCCTGGAACTCTCGGAATAGGTCGGTCGACGCCATGTTCGTCGTTTGACGTCGGGATTGGATGCTCCGAAGTGGCTGAATCTGGAACTACTCCGTCGACCAGCGTTCTCAATTCTTCGTTTGCCGCCCGGATTGCCGCTTTTTCTGCTTCAAGCGCTTGTAGCCTTTCAGCACTGGCGGCCATTTGGGCGTTCAACATAGCGATCTGTTCTTCGACAGTTGGAGCGGATCCACTTCCTGCCATGTTCGATTGTAGTTGGAATAGACTGATTTGAATTTGAAGGTAGTTGCAATGGGCCCCACGGTGGGCGCCAAACTGTAGGGGGTCGACCTACGATCGATGTGGATCGGGTCGGATGTGTGCTAAGCCCAAGGCAACTTGGTTGAGTTTGTCGTATAAGGGGATGTCGTCTGGTCTGAGGACCTACAAAAGATGTTAGTCTGTCGAATGAAAGGAAGTCGTCTCCTCAAGAACCTGCAAGAAAAGTTGAAGCATAAAATAGAATACAGTAAAAACAAAGGTGGTGGGTTTGGATTGTTTAGCCTTAGGTGTGCTTGGGCTGAGCAATCTGTTGTGGAAATGGTAATGATTGATGTCTGGTGATCGCTGGTGACCGGAATATTCTTAGAGGCAGAGTTTCAGTACGCTGTTTGTAGGCTTAGGTTGAGAGAGAATCCGAGACTCAAGTGAAGGAGGCCTCTCTTATTTATACCAGGCACCTTTGCTCCAACGTCCACTATCTGCACTTGATAGTGGGCGTGATTCTGGGAGAGATTTCCTCTCAATGGGCAGTTACATCTTGTTTCGTAACTGCTCATTTTGAATGAGTCTTCAACGGTAGCTTCTGCTGGCAGCTACTTTGGGTCGACCCAACACAATGGGCCTGGGATAGGCTGGTAAAGATTGGGCCTTGGCAGGTTGGGCCATTGGACCATTTTTGGCTACTACACTTATCAAAAATATATATATATATATATATATATATATAATTTCTCTAATTTTTTTGTTTTTCATTAAATTGGATACATAGAATGCTTAGGGATCATATTTTGAAGCGAAGAAAAACCAACTTATGATCTTGATTAATGTGCTTATTGTTAAATTCATGGATAGACAATAAATTGATTTTTTAAATTCATGGGTAGACAATAAATTCATGGTTTCGTGCTACCTATTTCTAGAAAACCCCAGATGTCTTCATTCCAACGGTTTTTACAGATCGTGATTCCGATGTTTCTGAAGGAAGTTATGCCCATTTTCGTAACTGTGCGCGATGTTGAAAATCCTAATCCGAGAGAAAAGCGACTTTGAGGAAGTCACCTCAAAAGTCGCATCTTTCTTTGTTTTTTTATCCTCGATTACCCGATTGGAACATCATCACAAAACTCATAAAGGTCAGCCACATTGAAGGTACGAGATATGTTCTTATGCAGTGGAGTGGACTGTACTGTCCTGGAATATGTTTAATCCAATCTTATGTTTGATGCAGCACCACATTTTGTTTCCACCGGCCATATGTGCCATGCTCCACTAACAATTTCCACTTTCTTTTTGTCGATCCACATGTGCACACACCCTTTATTAATTTGTGGTCTTGGGACTCTTATGAGAATTGGGCTAGGACTTTAATTGGACTTTAATTATGGGCCTTCGAATTGGATCTTTGAATCTGCACTTGAATTTGGGATTGGCTCTTCAAATATTCAAACTCTTGAAATAAACCTAGAGTGACAATATTTACACCTTATAAAAACGGTTTGTACACCCCAAATTAATTCCTTTTTAAAAATTTCAATATTACCCTTGATTAAAATGGCTAAAAGGATTAAATTGTAATTACACCCACAAATTATTTCTTATTATTTGTTTGGTTTTCACATATATCTTATAACCATTTCTATTTTATTGAATCCTAATTTTTCTTCTAAATACTAATTATAATCTTCTTCGGGTTCAATCAAAAATTTGAAAAGTCTTATCGGTTCACAATTTAAAAACCCACACTATTCTGAAATAGAGTTAGCAAAAGCATTGAGTTTATTTATTTATTTATGTGTCTCTGCGTGTGTTCGTGGCACACAAATCACATATGTGTTGTGTGCTTGTTTTTATGGGCATTTAATTTACTGTTGGCAGCAATGGCCATTGCCTAATTATTTTTCCTGTATAATGTATTATCTTCTTTTTTGTTATTTTAATCTACCACTTGTAAATAAAATTAGCTCAAAACCCAACTCATTTTGGTATATTTATATATTATAAAATTATAAATTATTTGTTTGAAAAATAAGAAATGAAATAACAAATTTTTGAATAATAATAAATTTGATTATATAATAAAATAGGTGTAGGTGGAGTGTAGTTACAAAAATATAAATACAATAGAAATACAGAAAGGATATTTTTGCCATTAATTGGGGTGTGTTTACAAACTAGAGATTTAAAAAAAAATTAATAGGGTTTATTTACGAGAGGGGTGTACATACAGTTTTTAAGGGGTGCAAATATCGTCACTCATAAACCTATATGTATTGATTATTTCCCAAGTTCCATGTCATTTCACTTGAAATACAAAAATAATTCTAATTAAATAATAATATATAATTCAAGTAGCTATAACAAATACAAATCGCCAACAGGGACATAGCTCAGCTGGTAGATGAACGAGCTTGGGGCTTGGGCAAATAATTCTCAGGTCAGCGGCTCGAATCCTACCAATAGCGAAAACTTTGACAAAAAAAATCCTGGTCACGAATTAATAATTATTGTCAAAAATAAAAATAAATAAATAAATCCAGATCAAGGGTTATAAATATGATATAAAATATGTCCATCAATTAGGGGTGGAACTCTTTTCAAAAAAAAAAAAAAAAAATTAGGGGTAGAACCGGAAATGTGGAATTGATGGTCAAATGATAAAAACTTAAAAATTGTGGTACTAAAATGTAAATTTCATTCCTTTAAAACGGAAATTTTGAACCATAAATTTATTTTATTTCAGTGAGCCAGGGGGCTCATGTATGTGAATTATTGTGTAGATTTTTTATTTTTTTTGGTTTGACATAAACCATAAAATAACAGGAAAAAAAAAAAAAAAAAAAAACGCATTAGTGCATTACAGAGACATAATAGTTGTGGTAGCCAAAAATATCACATATACTTGTGGTAGCAAAAATCTGTCATAAG
Organism: Acer saccharum; assembly: GCA_030490815.1. Classification (NCBI taxonomy): domain Eukaryota; kingdom Viridiplantae; phylum Streptophyta; class Magnoliopsida; order Sapindales; family Sapindaceae; genus Acer; species Acer saccharum. The sequence goes on along the minus strand of CM059868.1, from coordinate 53,193,283 downwards.
GCCCAAGGTTATTATGGACTGCATAAAAGAATTTGGCCCAGCTGAAATTCGGCCCAACATGAGATTAACACCAGTTGACAAAAGTCCACTTGGACTTAGTCAGAACGTGGAAGCAAGTTGTGATCACCGACTGAGTCAGTGATAAACCCCAAAATCCCAGGATTCGCGAGACACTCCTACAATCTCGCCCTGACGATATCACGATCCCCACGAATCGAATCAAAGGAAAAAACGTTCAGTTGGGGATAGGAGGGGGGAGGAAACGATAAAGAGACATCTCTGTAAATTGCGCTAGGAGGACTCTGTCTCCAGACTCCAGAGAGCCTTCTGTTTCCATATATCCTTGAGATCATTCAACATGGGTTCGGGGGACAAAGGCTAAAATCACCCAACAATTCATCAAATCAGTATTTGAACGCTCCAATATCGAAATCAGTGAAGATGCCTTCTCAACTCATTCCCCTTCTTAAACAATTAATTCTTAATTGTTTCTTTGTTAAACCATCATCCACTCCCACTCACATGAGCAATTATTAGTCAACGTATCAACATTCCAAAAGGCTATGTCTAAGCCTTACATCTGCCATGCATTTGCCAACCTACCTTCACTCTAACTATCATTGATCAACTACTTTGCATTCGACGAACGTCCAAGTATAGAAAATCACTCCTAAATAGATCGACGATGGCCTTGCATCGTTTCCTCTCAGCAATTTAATTTGCTAAACTCTCAGCCCAAGCGTACATAAGGCTCTCCAAACGACACCACCAAGGTTTCGACAGTTTTGTTTACAGTTCGATTTATATATTTATTAATTTTTATTGTTGATTCGAAATTATTTTATTTGTTTATAAATTGTCTAACTTGGGTGTCGAGTAGATTCCGACAAGACCCTCATTCCTATAGCTTTGTTCTACAGGGAATCCAAAGCATATGACAAAGCATTGTTCATAGAACACAAATCGGGACTTCCTCCATCCAAAATTTGTCCTCGTTTACCATCAGAGCATACTTGGCGAGCCCATGTGCTAACTGATTCATCACTTTAAACTGCAAATTGATAGTCAACCTCTCTCACCGCCCAGACGACACCATCAACCGCCGTCTCCAAAGTCTCACTGATCCAAAAACCTCACCCTCCAAAACCCCACGAAACGGCGTCGTCAGCTCTGACACAGTTATCAACTCCTCTCAAGACCTCTGGTTCCGCTGCTTCACACCAACCGCCACCACCACACACGGCGGAGATGACGGCAGAAGCTTGCCTATCATCGTATACATCCACGGAGGCGGGTTTGCGTTCTATTCGGCCAGCTCGACCGCCTACGACTCGTGGTGCCGCCGGATTTCCGGTGAACTAAACGCCGTCGTCGTCTCCATCAACTACCGTCTCGCGCCGGAGCTCCGGTGTCCGACCCAGTATGAGGATTGTTTCGATACCTTGAAATTCTTGGACAAAAATTTGGACAAGCTTCCGGTAAATGTGAATCCGAAACTGTGTTTTATCGCCGGAGACAGTGCCGGCGGTAACTTGGTGCTAGCGAGTACGAATTCTCAAGCTTGAAACTTATCGGGTTGATATCGATACAACCATTTTTCAGCGGAGAAGAAAGGACAGAATCCGAGATCAGAAATTCCGGAGGCTTGCTTTTGTCAGTGGAAGATACAGATTGGTATTGGAAGATGTTTTTGCCTGACGGGTCGGATTGGGACCACCCGGCAGTAAATGTGTTTGGACCCAAATCATCTGTAGATATCTCTCAGGTCAAGTATCCGTCAACGTTGATTTTGATTGGTGGATTGGATTTATTGTATGATTGGCAGAGAAAGTACTATGATGGGTTGAAGAAAGCAGGGAAAGAAGTGGATCTAGTGGAGGATCCGAATGCATTTCATGGATCTCATATGTTCGAGGAGCTTCCCGGGTCGGCTTTGTTTATTAAGGGGATTCGAGATTTTATGGGAAAGCAAATGAATAAAGAAAATTATTAATTGATCATTGTGGTAGCCAAAAATAGCACATCCTAAATATCAAGGCCCAAATAGAAATTAAGTCCAATACGGGCCCAAATTGTTGTAACAAGTCTAGACCAAGTCTACAATGACCAAGTCAAGTGTTGGTTACATTCAAGCCTCCGAGATTTTCGAGATAATTCAGAATATCTCATCTCCATGATCTCAAACCGAGATTTGGGAGATCACGTAAAACAGACCTCTGACTGAATGGTTCTCTCTAGCTATAAATAAAGGCACCTGGTCACATTTCGAGAAAAGACCCTCTCTTTGGCTCTCGTTGGGACTCATAAGAAAAGGAGATGATGTATCTCTCCACCAACTCCCACTAGTAAAGACAATAAAGGAGGGGACCACAATCTGACACAGGTCAATCTCCCTTTGCTCTCAATTCTTAAACAATATTTCTCTAAGAGCCATCACAACCATCACTAAACTCCAAAGATGATTCTAACTTCATTGTAGCACCAGTCTTCATTTGTATTGAAAGTCACTCGACCAACACTTTCTCTGATCAACTCGTTCGACTTCTACCACACACACATGATGACCCCACGCTCAAAGTCATTTTTAACAATTTTAATTCACTTATTCTAATCGGATCGACGACGGCCTTGCTTCGTCTCCTCTTAGCAATTTAATTTGCTAAACGCTCAGCCCAAGCGAACATAAGGCTCTCCAAACGACAACACCCAGGATTCGACAGCTTCGTTTACGGTTTAATTTAGATTTAATTCATTTTTATTTATTTCATTTATTAATAAATTATCTAATTCGAGCATCGGAGAGTCCCCAACGGGACACCCCCCTCTCGCTCCGTTCTACCTTATTATTTTTTACAGGGAATCCAAAGCATTCGACAAAGAACCATTCATAGATTGCCGGTGCCCCGACTATCACGATTTTGAACGAATCTTGACCGTAGGATTTTCTGGTTCTACAGTTTGGCGCCCACCGTGGGGCCCGACAATCACCTTCTGTAAAATTCCTCATACAATCACCGTTCTAACAAATCCGTCGGCCTCATTTGGAACACATATTCAAGATGACTGCTCCACCCAGATGCAAGGACAAGATATGCATCATATTTCCAGACGCCCTCTAACGAACAGGTTACAACATCCGAATAGTCTGCGTCAAAAAAGAAAAAGGTTAAAAAAAAATGCCTTTCATGATCTGTTTAAATACGAGCAAAACTTTTTATCATTTGATGCATGACAAGTAACGTTCTTTGCCCTGCAAGATAAAATGTGAGTTAACTCTGAAAAGTTTAAAAATACCTTCGTCGAGCTACATGCCGACTGTCGAGCTACCTCCGTCGAGCTACATGCCAACTGTTGAACTACCTCCGTCAAGCTACATGCCGACTGTCGAACCCTCTCCGTCGTGCTACATTGCTTGCTCCAAGACAGGCCAAAATTTTGGGCGCACTCTACAACTCCAAGTCAAACGAAGAATTAGAGCTAGATGAATATATTACTGCTTGCCGAGTTAGCATGCTACCGCCAAATTGGAATTATAAGCTGGCTTAGACAACCGTCATCGGTGGAGACTTTGCCTGAGATTACTGATTTCGGTACGTTTCATGATTTTTTCTCTCCAATTTCGTTTAATTTACATAAAATTTATCGTTTTGATATCATTTTGAGTATATTTACTGACATATCAACATGTTTAAAAGCTTTAAAAATCGTTCCTTTGAAATCAATTAGAACTTTGTATTGTTATTTATTTGCAATTGCATCTAGAGTTAATATATATATATATATATATGCAAAAATTAAAGCTTGAAATTACAATCTACGTTTTGATAGCGTTCAGCTGCCTATTCATATTCGTATATTTACGAGGGATACTGTGGAAGATTCTATCTATCTATATATATCTCATTCTCTGTTTCCTACTTTTTACGAATTAATAAAAACATCGTTTACTTGCATACTTGCACTATTAAGGATCTACAAAAATCGATCTACAAACGAGTGTTATAAATGTCGTGCTTTCAAACTCTTGTTATTTCTTTATCGCATTCGAATTCTATATGGTACTAGCAAAAGGTCGTATCGACCAATAACGCATGGCCGCGATTTATCAATGAAATGGTCGGATTGACCCAATAACGCGAGTCCGCGATTTATCAATAAAAAGGTCGTATTGACCTAATTACGCTTGCACGCAACTTCAATAAAAAATTATCATGTCAATCGAATGTACACAAGTTTACAGGCTTGTTTCATGTCGACCTCACAACGCATGCACGCGATTTCCGACATTAATGAAAGGTCGTATTGACCTAATTACGCTTGCACGCGACTTCAATAAAAAATTATCATGTCGATCGAATGTACACAAGTTTACAGGCTTGTTTCATGTCGACCTCACAACGCATGCACACGATTTCCGACATTAATGAAAGGTCGTATTGACCTAATTACGCTTGCACGCGACTTCAATAAAAAATTATCATGTCGATCGAATGTGCACAAGTTTACAGGCTTGTTTCATATCGACCCAAAACGCATGTACGCGATTTATCAAATGAAAAGGTCAATCAACCCGTAACGCATGTGCGTGAATTCAATGTAACAATAGCAGATGGTCGATCGACCCCCGCGCTTTATTCGATAAATCTATCTGTCATTCAACGCAAGAGTTCAATCGAAACAATCCACTCTCTAACCTGAAGACTTCAACTCAGAGAGTGGGGGGCTAACTGTGGTAGCCAAAAATAGCACATCCTAAATATCAAGGCCCAAATAGAAATTAAGTCCAATACGGGCCCAAATTGTTGTAACAAGTCTAGACCAAGTCTACAATGACCAAGTCAAGTGTTGGTTACATTCAAGCCTCCGAGATTTTCGAGATAATTCAGAATATCTCATCTCCATGATCTCAAACCGAGATTTGGGAGATCACGTAAAACAGACCTCTGACTGAATGGTTCTCTCTAGCTATAAATAAAGGCACCTGGTCACATTTCGAGAAAAGACCCTCTCTTTGGCTCTCGTTGGGACTCATAAGAAAAGGAGATGATGTATCTCTCCACCAACTCCCACTAGTAAAGACAATAAAGGAGGGGACCACAATCTGACACAGGTCAATCTCCCTTTGCTCTCAATTCTTAAACAATATTTCTCTAAGAGCCATCACAACCATCACTAAACTCCAAAGATGATTCTAACTTCATTGTAGCACCAGTCTTCATTTGTATTGAAAGTCACTCGACCAACACTTTCTCTGATCAACTCGTTCGACTTCTACCACACACACATGATGACCCCACGCTCAAAGTCATTTTTAACAATTTTAATTCACTTATTCTAATCGGATCGACGACGGCCTTGCTTCGTCTCCTCTTAGCAATTTAATTTGCTAAACGCTCAGCCCAAGCGAACATAAGGCTCTCCAAACGACAACACCCAGGATTCGACAGCTTCGTTTACGGTTTAATTTAGATTTAATTCATTTTTATTTATTTCATTTATTAATAAATTATCTAATTCGAGCATCGGAGAGTCCCCAACGGGACACCCCCCTCTCGCTCCGTTCTACCTTATTATTTTTTACAGGGAATCCAAAGCATTCGACAAAGAACCATTCATAGATTGCCGGTGCCCCGACTATCACGATTTTGACCGAATCTTGACCGTAGGATTTTCTGGTTCTACAATCATGTGCTCGTGGACCACATGTCCCATAATAATTTGATCATGTGCTCGTGGACCATATGTCACATAATAATTTATTTTTATTTTTTTTGTTGAAGGAAATGTCTCATAATAATTGATCATGTGCTCGTGGACCACATATCCAGGGGCGGACACACGCTTAGCCCAGGTAGGATGTTGCCCTGTCAACTTATAGGTTGCTTATATATTTCTATCCAAAATAGATAATATCCACACACCGTTTACTTCATACAACCACCATATTGTATTTTATTTATAATAATTCACTTTCAACGTTCCCTCTTCGTGAGGGTGTTTGTCCCACATTTGTGTGGGGATTTCTCTCCCCACCGTGGGAGTTCTGGTCTGGGCTACGCTTCAATGTTGATTGTTGATAGGTACCATTTACTATTGTCAACAGGTTTTCATGTATTCATGTCATAGATTTCTATTCCAGGTGTTGTAACCAATTGTTTATTTCAATATAGTGTTTACTTTGTTCTTAAAAAAAAAAATTCACTTTCAACGTCTTTTTCTTCTTTAAAATATACGTATAATAAAATAAATATTATTTAATATGTACTATTCATAATTAAGTTGTCTTCTTTCACCTTCACCAAATTTCAATTTGTTTTTTTCTCGATGGAGCCGGTGGACGGTAGTGTTCACGTGTGTGGTAGCCAAAAATAGCACAGCCCAAATAGAAGTTAAGTCCAATACGGGCCCAAACTGTTTAACAAGCCTTGACAAAGTCTACAATGACTAAGTCAAGTGTGTTGGTTACATTCAAGCCTCCGAGATTCTCGAGATATTTTAGTTGATAATATCTTGCCGAGATGAAGGGGATAAGCTTCAGTTGCTCCACTCCCATCAACTATAAGAAGTCCTCACCATCTCATTTAAAGAGGAGGCTTTTTCACCTGACACACATAGAGAAACACAACAAGTGCAATTCATGGCATAAGTTGACTTTATTGCTATTTTCTGTCTACATCTACTATCTACTTACATGTATTGCTTTAGCTCCATGCTGATCAACAAACATCCAAGCCATCACAATTTATCTTTTCTCATGCACAAGCCAAATCGACCAATATCCATTCTACAATTCCATTCTACCTAGGATCATATAATACAATTAATCACTCCTTCTACTTGGGTCGTTCGACCAACACCCATACCACTCGACTAGCACATATTATTATTATTATTATTATTATTATTATTATTATGAGTTCCTAGCAATTTAAATTGCTAGACTCAACGCTCAGCCCAAGCGTACATAAGGCTCTCCAAACGACACCACCAAGGAGTCGACAGTTTCGTTTACGGTTTGATTTAGATTTTGTTCAATCTCGTTATTAATTTGATTTATTTTATTTATTAATAAATTATCTAATTTGAGCATCGGAGAGTCCCCAACAGGACATCCCCCCTCTCGCTTTGTTCTACCTTCTTATTTTTTACAGGGAATCCAAAGTATTCGACAAAGAACCATTCATAGATTGCCGGTGCCCCGAGTATCACGATTTTGACCGAATTTTGACCGTAGGATTTTCTGGTTCTACAGTTTGGCGCCCACCGTGGGGCCCGACAATCATTTTTTGCGGCACTACTACGCCATACGAAATGGCTCAAACATTCCCCTTGACGAACAAATTACGAGGTCCGATCAACAAAAATATATATATATATATATATATATATATATATATATATATATATATGTGTTTCACGATTCTGCAAGTACAAGTAAAATGAATCACAAAAGGTTAGAATATCTATTCTGAAATATTGTTCTTTGTTGCCATGTTAACTAAAAATTTTGATTGGTCATTGATTTTAGTGGTTTGATACTTTTAATGTCGAATTATCTATTTCTCTAAATAGTTTATCAGTTGTTAATACTGTATTAAAAGTCTAGTACACTCCATATATTGTCTTCATCAATCTAAATAATAAAGAAAATCGAATGTCCCACATGATAGAATCTGGAATCTACATCAGAGAAATTTAAAACGTTCGACGATGAGATACAATTTAATTGATTGGCATTTTATGTCAAGTCACCTACAAAAATTTAAGTCTTGCTATCGCATTACAATCGAGCTATACGCTCTACATCAACAACGAGTTGCGCTCTACTTCGAGCTATACACTAAAATACAGTCCTTGAAAATCTCACAAGGATACGCCAATGAATTTGAATTTCATCGAGCAGTTACTTTTTAAAATTAATGTCGTGCGACATTGTTTGTGGCAATCTACAATTAAAGTAGTGAAGGCAATATATTCCACTTATGCCAAGCAATAATTCAGTGACCATACAAAGACCAATATATATTTGGCCAAGACAAATGTCCCTCCGCATCTCGTCGATCGAATCACTACTCAAAATCAGAAAGCTATTCGAGCCAACTGATTGATTAAATCGTTAATTCGTCAATCAACTATCAAAAGGGTTCAATGAACAAATACAACATGTGGTTAGTCTACATTGAGAATCGAGAAATTATTAAATAATCTCTCCGTCGAGCTACATGTCGACCTACAACGAAATCGAGCGTTCTACAAATAACACTATGTTGAGGTATGTCACCATACTGAATTATTTCGTTGCTTGCTTTTAATTTTGAACTGATCGATTTCACACTACACGTTTTTAGTTTCATAAAAATTCAAGTTTTTAGTGCTCCAAATCAAACTACATGTTTTTAGTTATAAAAAAAAAAAAAAAAAAAAAAAAGCAAGTTGATATACAATTGTCGAACGACATGGGTTATATTAAATGAGTCAAGTGCATGCAAATACTACAATTGTCAATCTACATGAGTTATATTAAATAATTCAATTACTATATCACATGCATGTTGATCTTGACATGGTCGAACGACAAATGCAGTACATTAAATTTGCTTTATACTTCATGCATGTTGGTTTATACGGTCGAGCGACAATTTATTTTATAATGTCTACTTATGTATACTGATATTCATAGTCGAGCCGAAATTCATAAAAATATCGCGCTCCGTCGAGATACATGTCGACTGTCGAACTCTCTCTGTCGAGCTACATGCCGACTGTCGAACTTTCTCCGTCGTGCTACATTGCTTGCTCCAAGTTGAGCCACAATATTCTGGGAAGTATCAGCTATAAAATTACAAATTGGAATTATAAGCTGGCTCAAACAATCGTCGTCAGTGGAGATTTTGCCTAAGATTACTGATTTCCGGTACGTTTCATGATTTTTTCTCTCCAAATTGCGTTCAATTTACATAAAATTTTCGTTTTGATTTTATTTCGAGTATTTCTATTGACATCAGCATATTAAAAAATATATATATAATGCATGCATTGTTGAACGACCTGATTTACATTAATTCAATCTCTTTAAAAAAATGCAAGTTTATATATGTTGTCGAACGACATGATTCATAATAAAATGATTCAATCACATGCATGTTGCTCTACACTGTCGAACAATAGAGGAATTACACTGATTCAACAACTATCAAATGCATATTGATATACCTGTTGTATTGCATGGTTGATCGACATTAATTATCTTTAATATGTGTCAAACTATCAAATGCATATTGATATGCATGTTGATATCTTTGGTCGAACGATTCTACTACAAATGCATGTTAGTGTACATGGTCGAACGCCAATAACCATGTTAAAATAATACTATCAAATGCATGATCTACATTGTCGAACGACACAAGAATTATATTGGATTATTTTTTCATATGCATGCTGCTCCATATATTGTCATGCTGCTTCATATATTGTCTTCATCTTTGCCCATCTCTAAAAAATAAAAAATAAAAAATAAAAACTAAAAAAAATCGCTCTACCACGAGCGTTCTACAAATGTCGCTCTACCGCGAGCATTCTACAAAAATTCGCTCTACCATGAGCGTTCTACAAATGTCGCTCTACCGCGAGCGTTCTACAAATGTCGCTCTACCGCGAGCGTTCTACAAAAATTCGCTCTACCACGAGCGTTCTACAAATGTCGCTCTACCGCGAGCGTTCTACAAATGTCGCTCTACCGCGAGCATTCTACAAAAATTCGCTCTACCGCGAGCGTTCTACAAATGTCGCTCTACCGCGAGCGTTCTACAAATGTCGCTCTACCGCGAGCGTTCTACAAAAATTCGCTCTACCATGAGCGTTCTACAAATGTCGCTCTACCACGAGCGTTCTACAAATGTCGCTCTACCGCGAGCGTTCTACAAATGTCGCTCTACCGCGAGCATTCTACAAAAATTCGCTTTACATCGAGCGTTCTACAAATGTCGCTCTACCATGAGCGTTCTACAAATGTCGCTCTACCATAAGAGTTCTACAAATGTCGCTCTACCATAAGCGTTCTACAAATGTTGCTCTACCACGAGCGTTCTACAAATATTGCTCTCCGTCGAGCTACATTTCGTGCTCCAAGTCGAGTTGAAATTTATAAAAATATCGCAATGTCGAGCTACATGTCGACTGTAGAATGTCAACTGTTGAACTCTCTCCGTCGAGCTACATTGCTTACTCCAAGTCAGGCCAAAGTTTTGGGCACACTTTAACTCCCAAGTCAAACGACGAATTATAACAACTCCGAGTTAGCATACTACCGCCAAATTGGAATTATAAGGTATATCATGCACCTTACATCCAAGTTTCTCCCACTTCTAGTTTTATAATTATTTATCTTCTCCTATCTTTTTCTTTCATTATCGCGATATGACATTTTTTAAGATTCTACAAATATCACTCTACAAACGAGCATTATAAATGTCGTGCTTTCAAACTCTTGTTATTTCTTTATTGCATTTGAATTCTATATGGTACTAGCAAAAGGTCATATCGACCAATAAGCATGTACGCGATTTATCAATGAAATGGTCGGATTGACACAATGACGCGAGTCCGCGATTTATCAATGAAATGGTCGGATTGACCCAATAACGCAAGTCCGCGATTTTTCAATAAAAAGGTCGTGTCAACCTCACAACGCATGTACGCGAAATTTGTGAATGAAACTGTCGGACCGACCCCATAATGCATGCACGCGATTTCCAACATTAAAGGTCGTATCGACCTAATTACGCTTGTACGCGACTTCAAAATTAAAATATATATATATATATATATATCTTGATGATTGAATATGCACAAGTTTACAGGCTTGTTTCATATCGACCTAATTACGCTTGTATGCGACTTCAAAATTACTATATATATATATATATATATATATATATTGATGATCGAATGTGCACAAGTTTACAGGCTTGTTTCATATCGACCTAAAACGCATGTACGCGACTTATCGAATGAAAAGGTCAATCGACCCGTAACGCATGTGCGCGAATTCAATTTAACAAATGGTCGATCGACCCCCACACTTTATTCAATAAATCTATCTGTCATTCAACGCAAGAGTTCGATCGAAACAATCCACTCTCTAACTTGAAGACTTCAACTCAGAGAGTGGGGGGCTAACTGTGGTAGCCAAAAATAGCACAGCCCAAATAATAAGGCCCAAATAGAAGTTAAGTCCAATACGGGCCCAAACTGTTTAACAAGCCTTGACAAAGTCTACAATGACTAAGTCAAGTGTGTTGGTTACATTCAAGCCTCCGAGATTCTCGAGATATTTTAGTTGATAATATCTTGCCGAGATGAAGGGGATAAGCTTCAGTTGCTCCACTCCCATCAACTATAAGAAGTCCTCACCATCTCATTTAAAGAGGAGGCTTTTTCACCTGACACACATAGAGAAACACAACAAGTGCAATTCATGGCATAAGTTGACTTTATTGCTATTTTCTGTCTACATCTACTATCTACTTACATGTATTGCTTTAGCTCCATGCTGATCAACAAACATCCAAGCCATCACAATTTATCTTTTCTCATGCACAAGCCAAATCGACCAATATCCATTCTACAATTCCATTCTACCTAGGATCATATAATACAATTAATCACTCCTTCTACTTGGGTCGTTCGACCAACACCCATACCACTCGACTAGCACATATTATTATTATTATTATTATTATTATTATTATGAGTTCCTAGCAATTTAAATTGCTAGACTCAACGCTCAGCCCAAGCGTACATAAGGCTCTCCAAACGACACCACCAAGGAGTCGACAGTTTCGTTTACGGTTTGATTTAGATTTTGTTCAATCTCGTTATTAATTTGATTTATTTTATTTATTAATAAATTATCTAATTTAAGCATCGGAGAGTCCCCAACAGGACACCCCCCCTCTCGCTTTGTTCTACCTTCTTATTTTTTACAGGGAATCCAAAGTATTCGACAAAGAACCATTCATAGATTGCCGGTGCCCCGAGTATCACGATTTTGACCGAATTTTGACCGTAGGATTTTCTGGTTCTACAACGTGCAAATAAATATTTAATATTATTTTGATCAATGTTTTTTTAATTATAAAAAATAGTGATGTCATCGTCACCTAAGCCTAAGGTGCTTCCTAAATTAGAATCTTTGCTCTTTGTCCATTGTACTTATATTTTAGTTTCCTTTTTTTTTTTCCTTAAAGTTAGGTGGGACAATTAAATTACTCATAGTTTGAATCTGCCACAACCTACGTGGACTGTGGTTCATTTCAATTTTCTATCCAAAGTTGTCCAATATCAGACACTGGATTTACGATTTCCATATCAATCGGGATAAGAATCCCCTACCCATCTAATTTATACTCACCTTTTACAGATCTACGTACACGTGTCCAGCTAACAAATAAATGGACTGGATTTTTTTCATCTCTCTCCTCCAACCGCCAACAGCTTATTAATTTGTTAGATGAGTATTTGTTAATTAAATTGTTTTAATAACAATCATCCGTCTCACTTTTGGTGGGAGGTTGTAGATCTCATCTGATCTCTAAAGACACAGCTATGGCAGAAAAGGTTTGAGAATCCTACTTTCTTTCTTGTTTGGTTTTTTTTTTGTTTTTTCTTTTAATTGCCCATTTGATTCTCTTTTATTATTATTTGTTTTTTTTTTTTTTTACATAAAAAGGTTACAGAAATGTTGCTGAAGGTTCATGACCTTGAGTGCTCAAAGTGCTACAAGAAAGTGAAGAAAATCTTTTGTAAATACCCTGGTAAGTCTGTGTTTGTTTTTTGTTTAACATTTCGAATTATGAGGATGTATTGGAAATGGAGTGAATTAAGAACTAAGATGTGTACGTGTTTGGTGTTTTTGTGAACAAAACAAAAGAAATACGAGACCAGGTGTATGATGTGAAGAACAACACAGTAAGGATCAAAGTGGTGTGTTGCAGTCCGGAGAAGATCAGGGACAAGATATGTTGCAAAGGTAGAGGAACCATCAAGAGTATAGAGATTGTGATCAAACCACCTGAAAAGCACGAACCAGAACCAAAACTAGCACCACCAGAACCACCACTATTCATACCAAAAGTACCATCTCCGGGGACGAAAAGGTTAATTTGTTTAATCTTGTAATTATGTAAATGGTGGTGCATCGTGCACGGTCAATTTCATCTCATCTCATCATCTTCTACTTGCCTAGTTGCCTCCTTTCTTCAAAGTTACATATTGAGGTTTTAATATAGTCATCAAATAAATATGAAGAAATAATAAGTTGGTGGTCTCTGGACTCTGGTATTAGTTGTTTTGTTACTACAAATTTTCAATTTAATAAAAAGTTTAATTTCTTTATTTGCTTTTTTCATGGTCCATTTCCTTTTCGTTATGATTTCTCATCGTTCTCTTTAATTATGTTTATTATAATAATAATATGGTGTCGGCTACCCAATTTCTTATTCCAACTCAATATTACTATTTAAATCTTATCTATAAATTTAATTTTTCGGGTTTTATAATCAACTAAGTTCGTGGTATCAAACTAACTATATACACATAATATTTATTCGACATCACTCATATTAGTATATATGTTAAGGAATGCATTGCTTACACTTTTAGGTCGAGCATTAAGTTAACGGAGTTAACTAGAGGTAACCATTACCTTCCTCCCCAAATGTTGCCACGTGATGTCCTAAACTTAACCCAAAGTTCAAAGTTAATCAAAGTTTGGGACACATGACAACATTTGGGGAGGGAGGTAATGGTTAGCTCTAGTTAAGGATAGTGATGTGTTTGGTTAGAGATGAGGCTTGATTGGTCAAGCTCTTCGATCGATGCAATACAGCCAACAACTATTTATCTCTTATTGAAACAAACAATTGTGGTCTTGTGGAAAACAGAACTAACAAAATGACACAATCATGAACTCAAAATTTATGCAATTAGTGTGTAATTTTGGCATGGACCCTAATATCTCTATATATCTACCTATTCCATGAATGTCAAGCTTGTAATGTAATAGTTTGTTGCGTGGACAGTTGCCATTCCTGTTCTCATAATAAATGAAATTAATATTCATCTCCATATGAGATTCTCAATTGTTGTCGCATTCAACCTTTTGAGATCTGTTTTACTTCCATCATATGTTCATATCGGTGTATAAACTTCTATAATTCTATGTTTTATCAAAGTAAAACAGATCATAGTCGTTATGTGTATATATTTTATTATTTAGTTTTGGATATCATGATCAAAAAAAATTATTTTTTTAGAAATGGATATATTCGAGTATGCTTAGATAATGATTCAACAAGTATTAGACTCTGTTTAGAAGAGCTTCTTCAAATAGATCTATTAGGAGTAGATTTTTTTTCAAATAGAGCTTTTAATAGGAAGCTGTTAGTCGTTTGGTTGTCAATTAGAAAAAGCTTTTTTAAATAGTAGGATTACCAAAATATTCAAACACTATTTTAAATGATAAAGTTATATTAGATATTTTAGTATTATTAAAAAAGCTCAAAGAGATCTACTTGGAAAAGCCTAAAATTTGAGCTTCTCCAAGTAGACGTAAAATAGTTTTTTTAATCAATCAAAAGTTCTACTAGGTGACAACCAAATGACAAAAAAAATAATTTGAAAAGAGTTTTTATTTTTATTTTTTTATTTTTTATTTTTTAAAGGCTCTTTTAGCCAGTAGAGAAGCTCTTCCAAACAAACACTTAATTAGAGGTGTAAAATGAGTTAGGCTGGCACTACCCAATACGATTTCCATACGATACGGCACAATAATACACGATATATGGGTTGGATTGGGCCACTGTGTTGAGCACGACTTAACTTTTTATTAATATATTGATGAGAAAAGTCATTTCTACTCTTATTTTAAAGAATTTGGATCCTCTGTTAAACTGATATTTGTCATTATCTATATAGATCTGTTGACATGTATAATTAATGACTGTAATTTACTTCATTTATTTATTTCAATTTCATTATTTTTAAATGCAAGTCTTATTCTCAAGTGCGTTAGATCAAGAAAAAGATCAGCACAGTAGATGATCCTGATCCTATTTTAAATTAAATAATTTAAAGTTTTAAGGGTAAAATAGTAATTTTATATTATGTAAGAAATTAAAAATTTATTTTCAACTTTCGAGTTGGGTCGGTCAGGTCGTGCGGTGGGTTTTGCTCGACAATGGTTCTAAAAATCGGGCTGAAGGCCAGCACAGCCCACAGTCCACCCAAATACTATGTACACACATTAATTACACATATATCTCTTTATTAAAAAAATAATAATAATAAACCCTAATTAAGCCATAATTTTATTTCAAGTATCAAAATCTCCCATTATCATATAACAAAGTAATGAAAAAAGAATTTTTAGAGAATTCTGATCATACATATGTACATTTTTTTTTTCTTGTTATGAACTCTATCAATAAATAAAAAGTGAGAAGTAATTTTTAAATATATATATATATATATACAAAAATTCTATTATCAGTTCGAACTGACAAAAGTTATATCAGTTCCTTGCATGTGGGCCACTGGATTTAAATACTTTGACTTGGCTGTATGCACTTGTCAGTCAAAGTATTTAAATCCAGTAGCTCACATACAAGGAACTGATATAACTTTTGTCAGTTCGAACTGATAATAGAAACACTATATATATATATATATATATATATAAAACAGTACATATTGTTGTGTATTCAGGAGATCAACGATGGTATGAGGATGTGAAATATTTTGTAATAGATATCAACAACTTGATTATTATCAACATAAACGATGCTTGAGATTTGTAAATGTTGAGTTGCAGTTGTTGATAGCAAAGAACGTACTACGACTATATTGTGTTTTCAAGCATGGAAAACTTAAAAATTTATTATTTGTGAAATTTGATGTGTTAATAACTTAAGAGGGTTTATAAATAAATTGTATTAAAATGAATACATTCATTTTTTTTTTTTTTTTGGACACTATCTGTCCACATATCTAGACCGGTATTTTTTGAAGCTTTTTGTCATTGGTAGGATTCGAGCCGTTGACTTAGGCGTCATTACCCAAACCCCAAGCTCGGAGGCGAATAAATTCATTTAAATAAATGTACTATTGGCATTAGCATGAGTGCTTATAGTAATGATTTAATTTTAAATTTTAGACATGTGTGTACTTATAAATAAATACAAAGTCACACAAGTATGCCATTTTCTAGAGATAGTCCTAGAACATGCAAATTCACAATGTTTATCAAATTAAATCTAATGCATGTGCATACTTCAACAAGTGTGTGAATGTGTTATACCAATGGTGTACAACTATGCAAGGACACATATGAATACCATGTGTGTGTGCCTCTTACGCCTTGCAAGAGGAAGAAGTATCTTGATACATTAGCATCCAAGTAAGCGTTTTTCCTCTTGAAGACGATATTTGTATGAGAAGTTGCTTTTCCCCTTTGAATATAAATTAACTAAGAAACACCTAAACAACTAACCATTACAAGTAAAGAGAGTTTTGCAATGGAATCAAGCCAACACAAATCTAGGATCTTACAATCTCCCCATTTGGCTATTCCATGGCAAACCTCATCCTTATCATACAATGTTCACTCAAATAAACTCATAGTTGATTGCATTTTCTCATCCTCACATTACAAAGAGATCCCTGGACTAAAATGTCTTCAAGTCTTCATGAGTCTTCAAGAATCCCTTCTTTGATCATCAAAATACCTATGAGAAAAATAGCCAACCAAACAAGAGATCTTCTCCAAAGAAGAATGGTGAGATATTTTCACATAAACAAATAAAAACTTCTCTTACCTCAAACAAAATGCCTTATCTCAAACACATGAATGTTCACTTTAAAGCTCCTCTTAAGTTCCTTAACATTATCAAGAAGGAATTCTTTTCTCTCCTTTAAGACAAGAAAAGAATTCTGCCCCTTAAGATAAAGTCTCAATTAAGCACAAAGAGGTACATTACTCCCACACATGGAACATTTCTCCACAATTTGTGAGGTATACATTTCTCCCCCTTTTTGTCAAGGAATAGACAAAGGACACATAAGATAAAGAACGAGATATTAAGCAAATAAGTCGTATATAAAGCGAAATTGAATAAACTAAGCTCCCCATTAACATATGCTCCACATTATGACCAACAAGTAGACTTGTTCACAAGGGAATGTTGAATAGCACCATCTCTATCGTACTTGAGTCACTGCCTATAGCACCATCTCTATCGTTTCTGTCTGATTCTTGTGATATCTCTTCAAGAATTGTGGGTATTGTTAGGGTAAGTTTGACACCTTGTGTAGATGACATTGACTCGCCCATTGTGTTTCTCCCACATGCTGATTTAAACTGGGATTTCAGTTGTTCATAAAAGCTTTGATTCACTGCTGAAATTGGTGATATAGGTTGGTGATGGTGAGGTGTAGGTTAGGCACTATGTTGTTCTGTAACCGATTGAGATGTTTAGGCATATGTTGAGCAGTATGGTTAGGAATATGGTTGTTGTATATGCGTATAATATGGATTCGCAAACTGTTGGGGAAAATATGGGTACATTTGGAAGGAAATTACTTCATGAGGTATTTGGGTTGGTATTTAGGTTGGCATTTGGGATGGCATTTGGGTTGGCATATTACCACCAGTAGTTCGATCTCTTCGGACAATACTAACATATTGTTTAGGAATTACACTTTCTTCCTGCATCAAAACACATCCCTATCGTTTTTAATGGGCACAATAGTACGCCTCCCACTCGTAGTCAAAATAGCTCTTACGTCTATGTTGAAACTAGACGAATCAAACGTAACAATATCTTCTACCGTCTTTATCAAGCCATCGTAAGTCAAATCACGAGGTACAAAAGCCATTTCAGAATCCCCTCCCTCATAATTCTGACCACACCACTGCCCACCGTGCAATATAAGTAATCACAAATCTACCATGAATCTGTGCATAATGGAGGAGAAAATTAATATTATTTAATAAAACATTCGATGCTGGTTAAACAAAGAAAATGTTCAATGTTGACAAGCTAAATGAATGTTTACACGCTAAGACTAAGACTAAGACTTGCTTACACGACTAAAAGTGTGTACGATTACATGCCGCAACTGAATGTTTACATGCTGATATCTCTACATGCTTACACGCTTTACAATATGAATGCTTACACGCTGATATCTCTATATGTTTACACGATGTTACAATGCATGCTTACACGCTGATATCTCTACATGCTTACATGATGTTAAAATGCATGTTTACACGATCAAATAGGGGAATGATTACATGCTGCAATAGGAATAGGAATCAAGCATTCTACCGTGTAAACATTCTGGTAAATTATCTATGCTTCTGTTCATTCTAGAAATTTACTTTCACTTCAAGAAGTCTAGAAGAACCACTACTAACTACTAACTACTAGAAAAATATAATGCAACAACATAAACGAACTAATGTTATTGTTAACCGCCAAAATTGGCGAAGGATCAAAAAAGAACTTTCCATCCAGATTCAAGGTTGAAAGAATTAATAAGGCAGAACCCAGTACCCCGCTACCACGCAGACCGAGTACCTTGATACCGCGCAAATCCGGTATCCCGCTACCGCTCAGATCTAGTATCCCGCTACCGCTCAGATCTAGTATCCCGCTACCGCACAGATCTAGTATCCCACTACCGCACAGATCCAGTATCCCGCCATTATGCAGACCGGGTACCCCGGTACTTTGTCGCTTTGATACCCCGTTACAGCATCAGCCGGTGTCCAGATACTTAGATGTACCAATACCTCGATCCCTTAAAGGGGATGAGCTACCTCGATCCATCCTTAAAACTGGCTGGCCACGTAGTTAAAGCACCAGGAAGAATAGATTAGCACGCTCAGAAGACAAATTAGAGCGACAATAAAACGCCATCATTTAGGTCAAATAAAGAATAATGTTCATTCCCGCCACTAAGAGTTCTATTTGAATTGGGAGTCAACTCCCACACAATCTGCTAGGGAAAGAATCGCTTGATTCTAGGGATCTAATCCCGCGACAATCTCGTTGATCACGAAGGAAAGTCATGTAATTCCTAAAACCCTGGACCGAAACTATAGGAGTGCATGGCAAGAAACGCCACTTATATATACAACATGATATCAAACGAAAACGAGGATCCAAGCCTAAAAATTCAAAAACCCTAGAGATTTCCACTTATCGACTTGCACGAAAGCTCCATTACCAACTGTGTCAAACTTCGCCTATGATTATCCATCAAGACCTATCAACCATGTCACCATCTACATAGACCTACCAAGAATCATCCCTACGTTTTATTTTAAGCTTTTGATAGTAAAAAGATTTGTATTTTTCTTTCATCATAATATAATAAAATAATCTGTCCCTCTTTTTCACCATTATTACACCAAGTTATTTTCAGTGATTGGTACATGTATCGAACTACGTGATACCCCTCCGGACTGTGGCCCCTTGAAAGTTGTTAATTAGAGTTTCACCCCGGTGACAATTTTCAGTTAACAGTTATGGAAAGTAAAAAGGAACAAAAATAAAATAAAATACCTTCTTTAGATTAGAAACCCTTGAGATGTTTCATATGGTGATTTACGAGAACCTTGCGAGATTTAAGAAAAATCTGAGAGGAAATCACTTGTGTCTGAGATGAGACATACTTGTGTCTGAGACTCTGAGAGGGAAATAAAATATGAGAGGGAAATAAAATACTAAAGTTCTCTGACAAGCAGATAAGGGCATACTTGTCAAAAAAATATTTCTCTTGGATAAAAAAAGAAAACTTATTGGGATGGGATAGTTTCGAGAACTGCCTAAATTTTTGGGTCAAATGGGGGAATTTTGCCTTATTTAAACCATTCATTAATTTCTGTTTATTTAAATCACTTATGAAAGAGAATATAGTCTCACAAGTAAAAATGAATGTTAATTTATGTTTATTTAAACCATTCATTAATTTTTGTTTATTTAAATCACTTATGAAATAGAATATAGTCTTACAAGTAAAAATGAATGTTAATTTATGTTTATTTAAACCATTCATTAATTTCTTTTTTTTTTCTTTTTTTGAAACAACTATTCATTAATTTTTGTTTATTTAAATCATTCATTAATTTTTGTTTATTTAAATCATTAATATTAATTTATTGTTTTACTTTTTTACCCTTCGAAATTAATTATCATTCAAGTACATGTAGTGCATTTTCAATTTTGCCCTTCGAGATTAACAAACAATGTGATTTTTTTAACAGAAAAGCTAAAGGAAATTGGAAAAATGATGAATATTGTGAACTACAGGGAAAAGAATGATCATTAATAGAACTTGAAAGGAGATTTTGACAATTATCTAAAACAATAGGGAGAATGTGATAAAATCCCTATAATTAATATAATAACTCCAAGAGGAAATTCCAATATTTATCCCTACAATTTTGATGTTGTTCACTTTTATCCTTTCTCAATAAAGTAATTGTTTTTATCCATATTTATGGGTGGCTTGATGGAAATGCCCTTCAAAATTCTTTTGTTGACTTCTATACATCATCTTTAATAACATTCTTTTTCTCTTTTAAATTTTCTGTCTCATCAATTTTAAGTTTTTACTTTCATCCATTTTAATAACTTAAATCTCTATTGACACTTTCTCTCTTCAAAATTTTATTCAAAAAGCCCAATAAACTACAAAGAGCAGCAAACGAGACGAAAGCCAACAAAACACATCCAGAGATCCCCACAGACAAAGAACACAAAGCAAGCCCAAAAACCCAACCCCTAAAACCCAAAACGCTAAAAAACAAAACATGCAAAATCCAAGATGCCCAAAACGACGAGCAAGAAGCAGCCCAAAACGATGAACATTCTCTCACTCAATTGTGTTTCTCTCTCTACGATTCTCTCTCCTCGAAATATTGTTCTCCTCACCGAAACGATTCTAAAGATATATTATGGACGAAAATTTGATATCGTTTTCCCTCAAAATTTGAGAAATGCCCTGATCATAGCTAACATTGCACAGATAATGAGACATACCAAGCCTCAGTTTTTTCAAAAATAAAAGGTATATAAATCATATACGTATGTGTGTGTAAAGCGAGATTCAACACGATTATCAAGTAATTGGCCAAGGAATTAAGCTCAATATATATATATATATATATATATATATATGAACTATTACAAATTTACCAGTGACTTCAACTTCTCTGAAATATTACTAATTAAACATTTTATTCACCAACAGATGCTTTATATAAACATTCACATAATTCTATAATTGGAAAGATCCATTACACCGCTAACATAACCCACAAACAAGTTGCAACAAGAGCTAGCAACAATATTGTAACATGAATAGCTACTATGATCAATAAACCACAAACAAGAGCAACTACCTACTATGATCATTACCCATTATTACCATAAAACCATAAAACCACACACTACAACAAGAGCAACTACCTACTATGATCATTACCCATTATTCTAACATGAATAGCTAGCCCTAAATTATGCACTCAGTCACTTACTACAAACTTTATTGCGTATAAGATTTTTGAACCCTCCCTGACTTATTTCGTACCAGTACAAAAAATTTTCTGTAGTATGCAGACTAATCCTAAGAAATTTTCTGTATGATTAACTAATGCAAGGAATGCAAGCACAGCCCCAGGCCCAACACAAGCGCTGATGGCAAGAATTTTGTCTCTATATAACACCGCACATGTCCCTGAAAGAAATGCCCCAATCATAGCCAACATTGCAAAACCAATGAGAAATCTGCGGAGCCTGATTTTTGTACTCCAAATATTGTGTTCTTCAAGGTTATGCCATCCTAATAGATGGGTGAAGACGGCAAGACTGGACAAGAACATGGACATGGAATTCAGTAAAACAAATACTTTGAAAGCTGTATTTCTTGTTAGAATTGCGGCACCTTGGTCCAGGCCTTTTTCTGAAATGAAACCTCCAGGCATCGTCAAACCTGCTGCGAAGGTAACAGTTGCTATGAGTGTGGCTACCACTAGCTCATTATTTTGTCTTGCGTTCTTTACTGCATCATCTCTGCTGCTTCTGTCATTTCCATTTCCGTTTCCATTTTCATCTCCATCCTTGCTTTTTCTGTTCACTGCAGGGTTAATTTGGTTCTCCTTTCCTTCCCCATAGTCGTCACTGGACATATGTCGTTGACCTCTTGCAATTTCTTCCTTAATTAAATGCCATCTTATAAATTCCTGCAACATGTTATTCTAATTTATAAGAGGGAATAATAATAATAAAAAGACAGATTAGTATATTCATTTTAAGGAAATTTCTTGATTGTTAGTGAAATCTAGCTAGCTACATCTTACATGCAATTTCCAAGGAGTAGGGCTGTCATCTTTTGCAAGGATGTTTACAGCGTTATCGTTATCATTGTTAAAAACCAACCTATCCACTTTAGGGTGATTTATAATGGAGAGCATAGAAATAGCTTCAAGGAAAGGTGTGTTTCCCTTCTCATCTTTCTCATTTATTAGGTTTCCAAATGATGGATTTCGTAAAACAAGTCTGACTGCGTTTCTATTTTTGTTTTTCGTGGCATAGTGAAGAACATTTCTTCCTTTGTTATCAACCAGTTCATAACAGCCTGGACAGATAGAAATAAGCTTTTGCATAATATCTACTCTTCCATGGGCAGCCGCAACATGAAGAGCAGTAGTCCCATCAATATCACCTTTATAGGCCACAGATCTATCTTTGTTTAGTAACATTGTCAGAATCTCAACATTTGCATAAGCTGCAGCCAAGTGAAGTGGCGTCCATCCTATCTTGTCATGTTTCTGAATACTTCCCTTGTCCAATAACAGTTCTGTCATTTCTAAAACAAAACACCTCTTTCAAAATAACCTTCAAGTTAATCATACTACCAAGGTAATCAGGTAATCATATGGAATTAAAAACTATTACAATAAAATAATTTCGAGTCCATTATCAAATAGGAGATTAGTCAATAAATAACAGCTCGTGGACATAAAATTGACAGAAACTATTATGAAAATAATTTTAAAATAGAATGTTTCAAATAGGCACCGTAAACTGTACTCAGAAGAGCTCACAATATGCAGAGGTCAGCTGACATCAGAGTTAGTTAGGAAATGCGTTTCTAATTATTCTTGATTTCCAGGAGTTTTGGTTGTTAACCTTCTTGTAAAATGTTGTATAAATAGTGAGCTAAGTTTGTAAAAACAATTCATTCAATAGAAACGAAATCAGAGCATGCTCTGCTCTTCAACACCTTTTATTTTCTTAAGCTTTCTTAAATTGAGTTCTCCTAGAACTTTTGTCAAACACCTTTCCTACATTCAACAAACTCTTGCTCTGTTTGCAATTTCACACGCACAAATACAATTCTGCTTTACATAAACATCTCTAGGTGTAAAAATTCACAAATAATATTAATAAAAAAAATAAAAATAAAAAATCATACCCATCTTGTTAGTTGTTTGTTGATGAATCTTAAATAACATGTCAATCAATTAACTAGTTAGAAAGAGTAATAAGTTTACCTTCATCATTGCGAATTACAGTCGCATGCAAAGCCGTTCTAGAATTGGGGCCATGGTCAGCTGGTGAATTGCAAGTGTCTAAAATCTTCCTCAAAATTTCTTTACACCCCCTCTCCGCCGCCAAGTACAGTGGAGTCTCACCATCATTATTGGAATCGTAAGGTAATTCACGATCTTCGTCTGTCAATAACTGTACCACCACATCAATGTGATTGTAGCGCACAGCCTCGTGCAAGGCTGTGTCTTTGGCTTCATTGATCATCTGCAGCATCTGCCTTTTGGCTCTAATACCAGGTTCTTGGTCATTTTGGTAAGAATTCCTGCATTCTTCAAGAAGATAATTTGCTACATCAGCATGTCCATGCCTGGCCGCCATGTGTAGGAGTGTTTCGCCTCTTTTATTTGCCTTCCATATTAGCTCCGGACAGTTATCAAGTATCCTTGTCACGAAATTCATATTTTGACTGATTCCTGGTCTGCGTGGTTGTCGGGCTGTGATGTGTATATGGAGGATTGTGTTACCGTTTGGTGTCAATATTTGTTCGAGGCGGTTTGAGTGGTCTTCGAACTTGCTAAAGTCGCCATCTGCTGCGGCAGAGTAGAGAGAATCCATCAATTCGAAATCCCTAATTTCTTGGTTATTGATGATTCTTTCTGAACCTTGAAATTCAGTTTTTAGAATTTCCCACGCTTCCTTAGAAGTTACAGCATTAACAATTCTTGGGAAGATTGTTTTACTTACCTCTTGTTGGATAAAAAGCAAAGCTCTTGCATCACTCTTTTTGTCTTCCTCATAGTTCCGTAGTTGATCTGCTGTCAACTGTGCAGGCCCCGGTGCCGTGTAGCCCCTTTCGACGATCTCCCATAAATCATGTGACATGAATAATGTCTTCATTTGAATGCTCCAGAAGTCATAGTTGTCTCCTTCAAAAATAGGAATGAGATTTTGGGGATAAATGAATATGGATGGTCGTGTTGCCATGATTTTAGATGTTGATATGGGTTCTGGGCAATTCAGCTGAAGATTTTTGGAAGAATAATAGCCAAGTTTAAAGCTCTGATACCAAAATTGTTGGGAGCAGGTGGAAAGTAGAAGAAAAGAAAGTTTAGATTGACTAAGAACTCAATGAAGAAAGGTCTTCACGGTGGTTGGTTTTTGTAAAGAAAGACAAGAAAGGTTTTTTTCATTATTATTTTTCTGCAACTTTTTTTTATCTTACATCAGTTACACAAGCAATCAAGCCTATTTATACTAATTTTATGAGTCGGTGCATTACAAAACCGACCTCAACATGTGGTGTAAAATTTTCTTCTACAAACTTCTTTCTTCTAAAATTTTCTTATCAAATGAGCTTTAATTTAAACAAGAAATATATATCGAATGCCGTCACCAACTATTTCGATACCAATAAATATGAGAGATAAATTGACATCCAGCACACCAACATAGACCACACAAGCATTATTGCTGTTGGAAAATGTGGTTCGTATTTTATCAGCTGGAATGAAAGGTGTCGATGACTTTTTTTTTTTTTTTTGATAATAAAGGAAACCATTACAAAGCAGAACAACCATGGCTGGGATCCAGCCAGAAAAGCTCCTTCGCAGAGGAGAAGGCAGAGAGGGCCAATTTTGATGCCAAGGAATTCCCAGAATTGGAAATCGCCAGACATTTACAACAACCGGCCTCTAACATAAGAGCCTTAATATCATTAATAATGAGTTTTAAATCCCCAGAAGATTGGTTAGACTCGGAGAGAAGGGAATCCTTCCAGGGAGGGGCAGATTCAAAGGAATCGATCTGCAATCTGTAGAAAATTGCCAGAGCTAAGCCCTCACGGATAGCCAGGCAGCCCCCCACCTCATTACTAAACCTGCCTCTCAGAACAAAAGCCCGAGCAACCAAGACCAGACCTTTATCATTACGAATGGCCACGCCAATGCCCACCGAATTCAACTTCTTGCGGAAAGCCACTGCCGAATTCAGTTTGAGGCGCCCCGGAGGGGGAGCAAACCAGTCGGGAGGTTTCCTGGAGGGAAGAGGGACGAACCGAGGGGGGATAGCAGCTCTGGAGCTCTGGAATTCAGACAAAAAAGCCAGCGCACCAGACACAACAAAGTTAGGGGGTTTAAACTTACCACGGTTAAGAAGAGAGTTTCTATTTTCCCAGACAGCCCACACGATAATACACAAATGTTCAAGATCTTCCTTGCTCACAACAGGGAGGAGGGAGGTAAACAGATCCGAGATAGGGACATTACGCCTGGTAAAGATAAGATGATCAAACCGAGACACCCCCCACGCTTTTTTAGCGAACTTGCAACCAAAAAGGGCATGATTTGTTGACTCTATGCCTAAGCGGCAGATACTACAACAGGGATTCTCAACAACCTTGCGTTTCCAGAGATTCTCAAGAGAAGGAAGAGCATTCCAGCAGCTTCTCCAAATGAAGATCCTAACTTTAGGGGGCAGGTTTAGACCCCAAAGGGTATTCCACCATTTCTTAGCTTGACCGGAATTGGACCCCGAGGCATACAAACTTTGATCCGTTGCAAGACGATAACCACTCTGCACCGAATACATACCATTTTTGTCGTAATGCCATGTGAGGAAATCCTTACCACCACGCCAGCTGATTGGAATAGACAGAATCCTCTCCCGGTCGATCGGCAGCATTGTGCTGTTCAGCTTTTCCACATCCCAACGTCTATGATTCTTGTCAATGAGCATCTCCACACGCAGATCAGAGACAGGGGCAGGGGTGATCGGCTTGAAGGAGGTAGGGCGAGGGATCCAAGGATCCTGGAAGGCTCTTATCAGTTTTCCATCTCTAACAGTCCAACGCAGACCTTTCGAAAGCAGAGTACGGCCCCAGACAAGGCTGCGCCATATATGGGAGCAGCCCGACTTCACTGTACCCGAGAGAAAATCACTGTTCTTGTGATATTTAGCTTTCAGGATTTGAGCTGCTAGGGAGCTTGGGTCCTGCAGTACCCTCCACGCTTGCTTTGCCAGCAAAGATTGATTGAAATCCGTAAGATTCTTGAAACCCAGCCCCCCTTGACACTTCGGGCGACACATACTATCCCAACTGATCCAGCTTATTTTTCGCTTCCCACCCCTTGAACCCCACCAGAACTTTGAAATCATGGAGCTTAATTCATTACATAAACCCCCAGGAATCTGAAACAGGCTCATCGTATAGGTAGGGACTGCTTGGGCCACCGCCTTGATCAGGACTTCTTTGCCTCCAAACGAGAATAAATTCCCATTCCAGCTCTTCACCTTTTTCCAAACCCGATCCTTTATGTCGTTGAAAAGTTTCATTTTATTTCGACCCACCATCGAGGGCAAACCCAGATATCTGTCGTGGCAGTTATCGGGATCAACATCCAAGGTCTGCCGAATTGCACCCATGATGCCCTCTTCAACATTCGGACTGAAGGTGATGGAAGATTTCTGAAGGTTTACTTGTTGCCCCGAGCCACATTCGTAAATACGCAGTAGCTCCTTAATGCTTCTACTATTATCCACCGACGCTTTGCAAAAGAGGATGCTGTCATCCGCGAAGAACATGTGACTGACTCGAGGAGCTCCCCTACAGCATTTTATTCCCAAACCTCTGCCATCTTTTTCAGCTCTGGAGATCAGACCTGACAGCGCCTCCGCACACAAGAGGAAGAGATAGGGGGAGAGAGGGCACCCCTGTCTCAATCCTCTAGAGGGATAAAGTTTCCTAACCGGATGACCATTGAGCAAAAAAGAAAGAGAAGAGGAAGAAACACAGTCCATTACGAGAGCGATCCATCCTTCCGGGAAGTTCATTTTAACCATCACTGCTCTGAGAAAATCCCACTCTACCCTATCGTACGCCTTGCTCATGTCTAACTTCAAGGCCATCATTCCTCTTTTCCCTTTTTTCCGGTGCGCTATTGAGTGCAAGGATTCGAAGGCCACCAGAACATTATCAAAAATCTGTCTGCCCGGGACGAAAGCTGACTGATGAGGGGAAATCAAATCCGGCAGAAAAACCTTGAGTCTTGAGGCAAGAACTTTAGTTACAGTCTTGTACACCACACTGCAAAGAGAAATTGGTCTGAAATCTTTTGGGGATGCCGGCACTCTGACTTTCAGAATGAGGGCTACATTTGTTGCATTGAAATCCCTAATCGAAGCTGACCTGTTAAGGACCTGGAGGCAAATCCTCGAAAAATCATCACCAATTATACTCTAGAACTTCTGGAAAAAGACCGCATGAAAGCCGTCTGGCCCCGGCGCCTTGGTAGGATTCATATCGAAAACAGCATCCTTTATTTCCTCCCTCGTGAACGCCTTATTCAAAGACTCCCTCATTCCCTCAGTCAGGCTTGTCTCAATACCATTAGAAGCACTGTCTATATCTTGAGATGAAGGGCTAGCAGACTTGAAGATTGTGGAAAAGTACTCCTGGATAACACGAGCCAAATTGGACTCATCATTTTGGACAATACCACAGCTATCAATAAGAGAGGCGATGAAATTCTTTTTCTTCCTTGAAGAAACTTTGGCATGGAAGTACCTGGAGTTTCTATCTCCTGCCTCCAACCAGTTAGTCCGGGATCTCTGTTTCCAATAAATCTCTTCCCTTTCAAGGAGACCCTCCACTTCCTCTTCAAGGGTCTTGATTTTTTGCATCACCCCCGCATTCCCACATGTGGCATACAGAGCCTCAATTTCCTTGTTCTTTTTTGCAATCTGTTTACTCAGGTTATTGAATCTACTATTGCTCCACTTTAGGAGGCCATTAGCACAACACCTAAGGTTCCTAGCCAAATCCAACACTGAATTAGTAGGCCCCGCTGTATTCCACGCAGTGTCCACCACTCCACCTATGTCCGTCTCTTTTAACCAGAAAGTCTCAAATCTGAAAGACTTGTTTCTTCCACGATCAAAGGGAGGGTTGGGGCCGCAGTCAAACTTGAGAAGAATCGCCCGATGATCCGAGGAATTAAATCCGAGATTTTGAACATTCGAAGATTCAAATTTATCCCTCCACCTTGAGTCAGCCAGAAATCTATCCAACCTTTCTTGCACATTACCCCTGCCATCCCTTCTGTTGTTCCACGTAAGAAAAGGGCCCGAACAACCTAAATCCGAGAGGTCACAATCCTCTGTTATCTGCCTGAAACGAAACATATCCGTAAAAACTTTATCCGACCCACCCACTTTTTCGTTCAAACTTAGAATCTCGTTGAAGTCGCCTCCACACACCCACGGGAGATCATTCACCAACCGGAGCCGATGGAGAAGAGTCCAAGAGAGAATTCTTTTACTAGGAATGGGGTCACCGTACAAACCTGAGAACCGCCAGACAAAACCATCATCCATCTGTATGCTCGCATCAATATGGCCCATCGAGAAGGAGAGGATGGAAACCTGAAGTTCTTTCTTCCACAACAACATTAACCCACCACTCTTCCCATTGCTGTCAACCGAAAACCCATCACCGAAACGAAGCCTATCTTTAAAACTAGAAGCCCTACTCCCTGAAAGTTTTGTTTCGGAGAGAAAGATAAAATCCGGAGAATGTTTCTTGAGCAGCCTTGACAAGGCCGCGAACGCCCGGGGATTCCCCAAACCCCGAACGTTCCAACTGAGGCCTATCATTGTTCTCGGCGGGCCTGAATTTCAGGCTCCACCAATATCAAGTCTTCCGAGACTGTTGAGGGGATTTTTGATTTCTTCAGGATTCTGATTTCATCTACTGGCTCAAAAGCCACTTTTCTTTTACAAGCTGAAATAGTGTCATCACTTTGGACTAAAGAGGTGGAGGGTTCCACCTTTGGGGATTTTTTGGAAGGAAGAATAGATTTTCCTGGACTCTTGCTCTTGCTGATCCTTCCTGTCAGTTTTGGCCCCGGGGACAAGGCATTGTGTCCTTTGTTTCCTTTCTTCCCATTTTTCCCTACAGCAAGCACTTGTCTGATTGGACTGAGTAACTTCCCTGGGACCTGAGCATGAGTGATATCCCTTGCTGATCTCTTCCATTTTCGATTCACTTTTTTCTTGGGAGAAATAACCATATCTGAGCATACTGGCTGAGAAAAACTGGAATCCCCTGCCTCGCCATCCTTTAATTGGGTCGGGTACAGGCCCAGAACACTTATCTCCACCTCAGTTGTTGGTTGGGCCTGACCTGTTGTCTCGTCTATGCCTTTGTTCTTTATTGTTGTCTCAATTGGTGGGCCTTCTATTCTTGGCACTGACTTGGGCCCCGACCCAGGCCCATCCGGTCTGATTAGGGTTTTTGGTGTTATCTCTTCCACTGTCTTCTTCTGTGCCGCCGGAGCCACTCCAGAATCCTTCTTCTGTGACATGAACGAACCAGGTGTGGAATTGAAGGAGTTTTCTAATTCCAAACCACGCGACCCCTCCATCGATCTTTCCTTGTCTGTCGAACTCCCATTTGTGTAAGAGTGGGTTCTGCTCTTTGCTCTGTCCGGCAACGCCGCTCTCATCCATGCCCCAAATTTTGTAGTTTTACCTGTTAAAGCCTCATTTCTTGCCTCAGTATCTAGGCACTGTATCATCAATGTCTCTTCTGACTTGAAGACAGTCCAGAAACTTCATGAAACAACCCCATTGATCCCTCTCCCAGTCAAAGCACGGTCTTCGGATTCCAACATCCCAAACCCATCGGTCCCCTAGCCATCTCCCAAAATTCTGCACTACCCCAGATTTTTGAACAGCCAGCGCAAAACACCTCGGAAACGCTACCTTCAAAGGTCTACCCTCCACCAAAATCTCCGACCACAATTGAATATAATAAATGTGTTAATTTATGTAATTAAAATATATCAACCAAACTTTTTTTTTAAATTAAAACAACAAGCTCTATAGAGCTTTTTTATTAAGAAAAATAAAAATAAAAATAAAACAAATTTTTTTTTTTTTTATAAGTAACACAAAACAAATTTCTAGATGAGAGACTATCACTTTAATTAGATTTAGCACTCATGATTGTTTGAAAAACTTTAGTACATTTTTTCCTATCACATTAAACCTTTCATCTTTGATTTTTTGTTGATCCTTGAATTATAATCCAATGCTTAGTAACGTTTTTTTTTTTTTTTTTTTTTTAATCTTCTTTTTTTAAAAGGCTTTTAAATCTTCTTTTATCCCAACTGTCCATCATTGTGATGGATGGTTGGAGATAAAAACTATTTTTTTAATAAGAAAATTATGCTAGAATTTGTTTTTGAATTAAAAAAAAAAAAGAAGGACACATTTGTTTTAATCTCCTTAAAGTTTCCTTTATGTCCAAATTAAATTGGTCTAGTGTATGTTCTTCACAAACACCGTTGAAGTTGTAAGTCCAACAAACTTTTAAAATTAGTTTGCAATTCAAAATCATGAGGGATGGGCTTAATTTTTATTTTTATTTTGACAACAAGATGTGCTTAATTAAACTATTGATTATTGTTAATTAACTAGTTATATGGTTCACTCAAAAGTATTTTATCATAATGATATTAAATATTTGCTGGCATGTGAACATTATTCAAGAGTGAAAGTGAGGAGGAGGAGAAACAAAATGAATATGTCGGTGTAAGGAGAAAGCATAAATAAGATTTGTATTTACATTTTAAAATAATATATATTTTAATCATACTCAAGATACTTAAAGTGAATTGTTGAAGATAAACATCAATATATTATGTTGAACAATAAATATATAATGACTCAAACTATTTATTTTTGAAGAATTACATAAATTTAGGGATTTTTTTTTAGGGGGAGGACTCGAATCGACAACCTCATGATGTAGGTGTGATGGGTATATCATCGAACCAACCTTGATTCAAACTATTTCAGTCATGAATGGAGTTGCCAACAAATAAGATAAAAGCTATGTCATTTGCTACTTCATTCCAAATCGTTGACCAGTTTAATGAGGATGTATAGAAATCGAGAAAGTCTCACGAAGATAATCAAAGAGAGCTTTGTTGAAACTTGAAAGCAATAGGCTCTCGATAATAAATTGTTTTGAAGACAATTATCTTTGATGTAGAGGTTTTCCTGCTTGGCAGGGTAAACTGGTCTATCTAATAGTTTCCTAGAATACATTAATGAGTTGGGTGGTTTAACGCCAACAGTCTTGGGTCATGAGGAAGCTTTGTATTCTTCGAACATGGTTTTTATATCACCTCAGGCTCTCGATAATTTTCTCCAAAATGATTTTTTCTTTTTATTTTTTTTTTACTAATGAAATCAAAACTTACCATACCTATTTGAGGCGTTGCTTAAAGAAAATTTCTAAACACATCACACGTGTATGAACCAGTAATATAACCTAGCTGAAAACAGAAATTACTAAACAACATATTATGTGTGAACCCATATTTTTTCTGGAAGGAAAAAAAAAAAAAAAAAAAAAAAACCATGCGTAGTCGGTACGTTTCGTCTCTCATGATAAATTGCAGTCTTCTCGTTTGCCATCTTCAACGAACTTGACTTCAATAACCGCAGAGATTGGATCAGATAATTACACTTGGGTCCGATTAATAAAACTAATCTAAGGAACTTGGTTCGAATTCGATTACAAACCAAATCTGTGTTTCCTTAAAGAAAAAAAACACAAAACATTTGTGAGTAGCTGACGTGTCAGTGCCCGGGCACGTCGACTTGGTTATCGAGTCAAGCTTCGAACCCTAATTTTTCACAAAATTATTTATGCAAATTAAAAAATTAGTCCAAAAATCAACTCACATTTGTTGGAGTGATTTGTTATTAACAAGATGTCTTACCATATCATTTGAATTGGATTTTTAGTTAATTGTTTTAGGTTATACAGTATTACTCATTTTTTATTTTATTTTATATTTTACCAATAAAATCATTTTCTGTTTAGATTATAAATTAATTGTGATAATAATATAAATAATTCTTAGGTACGGATTATATTTTCTCTTTAATGATTGAGAGTTTTGTCATTGTTTCGCTTGTTTTATATAGAACAATTTTATTGTTTTTTGTTTTTAATTATTTATATGTGTATAAATTTAATTCTATTTCAATTTTTCGAGGTACTTAATAAGAAGTAACATAAGTTTTTAATACATATTCAATTTTTAATTTAAAATTTCGCTTGATTTTTAATATAATAATTACATAAATTTTAAGAAAATATATGAAGGGATAAAGAAACCATATTTTGTTGAATTCCAGTATGAGTTGGAAGTTCAAGAGGAGAAATATAACTTGAGCCCGTTATATCTCACCTATAAAAGTGCAAGTATACCTCAAATTTCATCTTATTGACAGCCTGCTGACTTATTACATACAACAACCAACATGGCCAATATTGCATAAAAATTGAGTGTCTTCTGTGTATAATTAATGACATTATAAAACCTGCATAGATGCGGACCATGCGGTGGTAGCGAACATCAATTTTTACTCGATCACAAAAGCATGTCAAACTGTTTAAACATGAACACACGACTGATCCATGCATGAGTACCATAAAAATAACCAAAATTTAAACATGAATACTCCTCTAACACAGAGTGGGATTTAACCCTATAGTAGTTGCATCAATTCATTTGGTTTTTTAACCAAATTATATAATTTACAATTTATTTCAACGACCTGGTAATTATTTTAAAGAATACATACACGGCCACAGCCACGACACAAGCTGTAATGGCAAGTATTTTGTCAAACCAACATAGACCACACAAGCATTATTGTTGTTGGAATATGTGATTCGTATCTTATCAGCTGGAATTAAAAGTGTCGACGACTTAAACACCACCACAATGTTTTGGCATTCAATTTGTGAAGACTGCCTCATCAGAGAGCCTGTCCAAGACAGACAGGTTATTAAAGCCAGAACTTAATATATCTACCAAGACAGAAAGGTTATTAAAGCCAGAACTTAATATATCTACCAAACCAGAGCTTAATAAAGCTACAGCTACCAAAGCAGAGTATATTACTCTGTGTGCTACCACAGGAAAGCTAGGATGGACTTCAGAGCCTGATCATCAATCGTGAATAAGAGACTGTGATTGAAGTCCTAACCACCTAGCTGACCTGACAGATTCTAGAAGGTGCATTGGTGGGAAAACTCAGAAGACTCACAACAATTGTGTGGAATGAAAACAGTGTCGACGACTTAAACACGACCACAATCTTAAACACGACTATAGCTCACTTTTCCAGCTGTTGTTCACTTTCCATATATTGTATACTTTCACATGCACTTTCTATCAATTTATAAAGTTTGGGTACATCTTGTTCACATGCACTTTCACAATCTAATAAAAATTTCTTTGTAGAACAACAAATAAAACAAGTTTGTTTGGGTGCATGGTGACTTGTGTAGTCGTAGCTATAACAAAGACTTGAGAGAAGTCTACTTATGGTGACAATATATCAATATCAATATCACGAATTTGGAAGGAATCTCGCAAAAAATTAGCATAGTGACACACTTATATTATATAGTTATAAGGTTGTAATATTGTACTCCACCTCAGAATTTCTGTAGGATTGAGATTTTATGTTGATCTGATCTTTATGCGCTTAGGACAAATATCAGTATACCAGAAAATTTGATTCTATTTAAATAAATAAATGATGACTTGCAGGGTCACCCAGTGATTCATTGAATGACACAAAACAAATTTCCAGATGAGAGACTATCACAGTATCACATTAATTAGATTTAGCACTCATGATTGTTTGAAAAACTTTAGTACATTTTTTCCTATCACATTAAACCTTTCATCTTTGATTTTTTGTTGATCCTTGAATTATAATCCAATGCTTAGTAACGTTTTTTTTTTTTTTTTTAATCTTCTTTTTTTCTTTTTTAAAGGCTTTTAAATCTTCTTTTATCCCAACCGTCCATCATTGTGATGGACGGTTGGAGATAAAAAACTATTTTTTTAATAAGAAAATTATGCTAGAATTTGTTTTTAAATTTAAAGAAAAAGGGACAAATTTGTTTTAATCTCCAACCGGAGATAAACAGTTTTTTTAAAAAAAAATTCATGTAATTTTTTAAATTATTTTAAGAAAAATTTATTTTAAATTTTATTTGATCTCCAACCTCCAATCTCAAGAGATGTAGGGTAGAGATTCATTTTCTATTTATTTTTTAAATTTTCTATTAATCTGTTTTAAAAAAAATTCATTCAATTTTTTTAATTATACAATTATTTTAAACGGAGGGTAAAACAGTATTTTTTTTTATGACATCAATTATGTTTGATCGTTATTTTTTTGGTCAAGGGGTCAATTTGATGTATTTCTAAAAAAATGAGGACTAAAAACCCTAATACACTAAGGGCTCGTTTGGTACATCGTATTGGATTGTATTGTATTGAACTGTATTATCATTAATACAAATATGTGTTTGGTAATGCACTGTATTATATCGTATTAGGTTATTCATATATAATTTTATTGTATTTTATTATATTATAAAAACATAATATTTAAAAAAAATACTTAATAATTAATTTTTTTTTGAAAATCAACTTTATTCAAGGCCAAGAGGCCACACCCACCAAACAACAAAGAACAAAAGCAACAGCACAGCACCCTCAAAAAACGACGACAAAGGCTTCACAAAACGAGCCACTGTCGCAGCATTTTGAAGACAAGACAAAGAAAAGAAACAGAGCAAAAAAAGAAAAAAGCACGCCCAGAACAACCCACATCAGACCAAACTCCATTCCACCAGCTCACCACCCCCATCAGCTCCTCTTTTAGCAAGAGCATCAGCAAAAACATTAGTGTCCCTTGAATCGAATTCCACAAGAGCCTGACCCAATCTGCACAACATACTTCTGATTTCCAATATCAGCTGCAGAAACCTCCACTCCCCCACCCCGCTGCTGTTAACCCACGCCACAACTTGCTTACAATCACTCACCACAAGAATCTTCTTCCCATTTAGGTCCGGCCTAGACAAACACAAAGAGCAAGCTTTTGCAATGGCATGAACTTAATAATTAATTTTATTTTAAATATCCTTACCATGAATAAATCAATAAATATTTTTATACATAAAATAAATATTTCCTATATAATTTTGAAATTATAAAAATATATATTAACAACATAACACATTTCAACAATATTCCATATTTGTTGAAAAAGAAAAAGTGTTTTTTCTAATACAATACAACATAATACCACCAAATATAATATATTAGCTAATACGGTGTTTGCTATATTAGACAATTAAAATGTACTAAAATAATACAATACAATGTTAAACACTATATTGTATTATTTTAGTATATTTTAATAGCTTAATACAATACAATGTGGCGAAACAAACAGGGCCTAACTGTGGTAAAAAATCAAAGTTTCCTTAAAAAATAAAGACCAGACTGTAATTCCTCCTTATATATAATAATAATAATTTTGGTTATCAATTTTCTTTTTTTAATTTCCAATGAGGGAAGGATCCCAAGAATTTTAAAAGTTAGGTCATGCTAACCTAGTTTAATGCTAGTATCAAGTTTTATCTCTCCTAAAAGTTTTCTTTCTCTATCCAAATTAAATTGATCTAGTGTATGTTCTTCATAAACACCGTTGAAGTTGTAAGTCCAACAAACTTTTAAAATTAGTTTGCAATTCAAAATTATGAGGGATGGGCTTAATTTTTTTTTTTTTTTTTTTTTTTTTTTTTTTTTTTTTGACAACAGGATGTGCTTAATTAAACCATTGATTACTGTTAATTAACTAGTTATATTGGTCACTCAAAATTATTTTATCATTGTAGTAGCCAAAAATGGTCCAATGGGCCCAACCTGCCAAGGCCCAATCTTTACTAGCCTATCCCGGGCCCATTATGTTTGGTCGACCCATCATAGCTGCCAGCAACATCTGACTAATTCAAAGCGTCAGTTACGAATGGACTTGTAACCGCAGATAACAGTCCACTTATGGAGAGGATATCACTCCACAAATCTCGCCCACAATCAAGTCTCTGAAAAGTGGACGTTGGAGCTATACCTCCTCCTATAAAAAGAAGGGCTCGTTCATTTGAAAGCTCTCTGATTTTCTCTCAACTAAAGCCTATAAATAGCGTACTGAAATTCTGTCCCTGAGAAGATTCCGACTACCGGCGATCACCAGACTACTACGTCCACAATAAATTGCTCAGCCCAAGCATACCTAAGGCAAAACGATCCAGACACACCACCTTTGTTTTAACTGTGCTTTGTTTATCTTATAACTTTTCTTGCAGGTCCTTGAGGAGACGACCTCCGTTCATTCGGCAGACTAACTTTTCTTGCAGGTTCTGGAGCAGACGACATCCCCTCATACGACAAGCTCAACCAAGTTGCCTTGGGCCTAGCATATATCCGACCCGATCCACATCGACCGTAGGTCGACCCCCTACAGTTTGGCGCCCACCGTGGGGCCCGAAGCAACTTCCTTCAAATTCAAACCAGTCTATTCCAACTGCAATCGAACATGGCAGGAAGTGGATCCGCTCCAACTGTCGAAGAACAGATCGCTATGTTGAACGCCCAAATGGCAGCCAGTGCTGAAAGGCTGCAAGCGCTTGAAGCAGAGAATGCGGCAATCCGGGCGGCAAACGAAGAATTGAGAACGCTGGTCGATGGAGTAGTGCCAGATTCAGCCACTTCGGAGCATCCAATCCCGACGTCGAACGACGAACATGGCGTCGACCGACCCATTCCGAGAGTTCCGGACAACCCCAACGCACCAGAAGTGAATCCGGTCGACCATCAGAATCGACCAACACTTCAGACAGCGAGGGTTGATATCGACCTCAACGACGTACCGGCCAGAAATGATGCCGCAAACGAATACCAACCGCCAGTAGATCAACAACCGGCCGATATCCCAAAGGCGGTTATGTCACTTCAGTCGACACCCGGGTTGGTAAAACCGGGACCAGACTTAAATCTATCTGCTAATCTAGACTTCTCTCGCAGGTTTGCAGAAATGGAAGCTCTCATTCAAAGAATCCCAGGAGTTCCAGCTCCTATCAAGAAAAGCACCGCAAATAGCTTTGCTGACTCGCCCTTCGTTGATGCAATAGCTCTCATGGAAATGCCAAAGAAGTTCAACTTCCCAAATATGAAGCAATACGAAGGGACGACCGATCCGGACGACCACATAGCACAATACAAGCAAAGGATGTTCACGGCCGCAATCCCACGCGACCTTAGAGAAGCTTGCATGTGCAAGGCCTTCGGATCCAGCCTTAGTGGTCCTGCCCTTCAGTGGTACACAAATTTACCTAACAACTCTATTAATTCTTTTGCACAGCTGACGGACACATTCGTGGAGCAATTTGCGAGCAGCCGCAAGTTGGAAAAGCTGTCGGACGACCTCTATACCATAACGCAGAGAACCGGCGAGAATCTGCGGGCCTACGTCGGACGTTTTAACAGAGAAAAAGTGCAAATCCCTCACTGCAACCAGGCGACTGCCATCTACGCCTTCAGGAAAGGTCTCAGGTTTGATTCTGATTTGTATAAGGAACTTACCAAATACCCTTGCAGGACAATGGAAGACGTATTGGCCAAAGCTTGGGCTCAGATCAAGTGGGAAGAGGATGAGGCGAATTTCGTCGGAAAAGCTAATAGCAGTTACCATGGAAGTCGTCGAAACGATCGAGTCGACAGAAAGTCTAACGACAGACGTTCAGAACCGTACCCGACAAGCGACAGGAGAGGCACCCAGTCGCGGCATGAAAACTCTCGTGAGAGAAACTCCTATGGGCGAGGTATTCCGAGGTCGAGTCGACCCAAGGTGGAAGCACCAGAATACCTTCTGAGCATTGAACCAGTCGACCTTGTTGCCGTCATGAGAGAAATGGGCAAGTCGGTTAAATGGCCACGGAAAATGAACGCCCTTCCCGAACATAGGGATTCAACAATTCGATGCGAATTCCATGGCGACCATGGCCATCGGACGGAAGATTGCATCGCCCTAAAATTTGAAGTAGCAGAACTACTGAAACGGGGGCATCTACGAGAGTTCCTGACAGATAAGGGTAAGCAAACATATGCAAGACGCGACGACCAGAGACAGACCGGTTCAGTCGACAGCCCTCCAGAACCCCCTAGGCAAGATCGGGTAATCAACTGCATTTCTGGCGGATCTGAAGTCAGTGGCGTGAGTTACTCAGCAGCTAAGAGGCACACTCGACAAGTGTCGAACGCAGAGATTCAACCAAACCGGGAACATCCATCCAAAGTCGACGAAACCGTTACCTTTCGGTCGACCGATAAATCAGATTTGTTCTCTCCCCACCATGATGCCTTAGTTATTTCTTTGCATATTGCCAATTGTTTAACTAAACGCATCTTAATTGATAACGGCAGTTCATGTAATATTTTGTTTAACAGTGCTCTAAGAGAAATGCAGGTCGACGAATCGAAACTCAGCCGTCGAACGACGATGTTGACCGGATTCAGTGGAGAACAAAAGAGTACTCTAGGCGAAATTGTGCTACCAGTCTACGCCGAAGGAGTCAACCTGTATATCAACTTCCTAGTGCTCGACTGTCAATCCCCATATAACGCCATACTCGGCAGACCCTGGATACACGAGTTGAAAGCAATCCCCTCGACCTATCATCAGCTGATCAAATTTCCAACGAAGTGGGGAGTTAAAGAAATTAAAGGAGAGCAACGAGCCGCAAGGGAGTGCTACCAAAACGCTTTAAAAAAGAAGAAACAGGAATTATAGCAATTACAGGAAGCCACGGTCGAGTCGACTACAACCAAGCAGAAAATGGAGGAACTCGACGAGGTATCTATCGACCCAGACCAACCAGATCGTAAAGTTTTCATCGGGTCGAGGTTACCAGACGACATCCGAAAGCAACTAGTCGAGTTCCTGAGGGAACGCCGCAACAGCTTTGCCTGGTCGCACGAAGATATGATCGGAATCGACCCAGAAGTAATGGTTCACCGACTACAAGTCGACCCAGACCATCAGCCAGTTAAACAAAAAAGAAGAAAGTTCGCTCCCGAAAGGAACAAAGTGATCAACGAAGAAATACAAAAGTTGCTCGACATCGGTTCAGTGAGAGAAGTAAAATATCCAGACTGGCTGGCCAACGTCGTCGTAGTAAAAAAGAAGAACGGAAAGTGGAGAGTCTGCATCGACTTCACTGATCTCAACAAGGCATGCCCCAAGGATTCATTTCCACTTCCACACATCGACATGCTGGTCGACGCGACTGCAGGGCATGAATTGTTGAGCTTCATGGACGCTTACTCCGGCTACAACCAGATTCTGATGCATCCAGACGACCAGGAAAAAACAGCCTTCGTCACTGAAAGAGGTATTTTTTGTTACAAAGTAATGCCCTTTGGTTTGAAAAATGCAGGTGCAACATATCAAAGGCTAGTCAACAAAATGTTCGCCAAAATGCTTGGATCAACGATGGAAGTCTACATCGACGACATGCTGGTCAAATCATTAGTCGCCCAGCAAAATATCGATCATCTTCGGCAGTCGTTCGACGTACTCGACCAATATGGTATGAAACTGAACCCTACAAAGTGTTCTTTTGGTGTATCTTCAGGAAAATTCCTAGGCTACCTAGTCACTCAAAGAGGCGTCGAAGCTAATCCAGATCAAATACGATCGATTGAAAATATCGAGTCGCCTAAGTGCATGAAGGATGTTCAGAAACTAACCGGCCGAGTTGCAGCACTAAACCGATTCATATCAAAGTCGTCCGAAAAGTGCCTCCCATTCTTCAATATCCTCAGGAAAAACAAAGCATTCGAATGGAATGACGACTGCGAGAAAGCGTTGCAAGATCTGAAAACCTACCTGAGGTCGCCCCCATTACTGTCGAAACCAAAGGACAACGAAATACTATTCATATACCTGGCCGTGTCTAGTACAGCCGTAAGTGCAGTTTTGATCAGAGAAGAGGAAAGTGTCCAGCATCCAGTCTACTATGTAAGCAAGACTCTGCTCGACGCCGAAACCAGATACAGTCGACTAGAGAAACTAGCTCTTGCCCTTGTGATGGCAGCCCGCAAACTCAGGCCATACTTCCAATGCCACTCAATTAAGGTATTAACTGCTTATCCCCTCAAAAATATACTTCATAAACCTGAACTTTCAGGTCGATTGACAAAGTGGGCGGTCGAACTCAGCGAATACGACATCAGCTTCCACCCGCGATCAGCGATGAAATCACAGGTATTAGCCGATTTTATTGCGGATTTTACCCCTGGTGAGAGTGTGCAGGCTGAACAGGAACTAGTTGCACTAACAATTACAACCGGTATATGGACCTTGTCGGTCGACGGATCAAGTAGCATCAAAGGAAGCGGGTTAGGATTAGTACTCGAATCCCCACACGGGGACATACTGGAGCAATCAATCCACTGTGGATTTCATGCAACGAACAACGAAGCCGAATACGAAGCATTAATCGCCGGCCTCGACCTCGCAAAAAGCCTAAGCGTGAAAATCATTAAAGTTCGAAGTGATTCCCAATTAGTCGTTCGACAAGTGAATGGCACATATGAGGCGAGAGATCAAAGAATGTCGGCCTATCTGAACAAAGTTAAACAGCTGCAGTCGACTTTCGACGAATTTTCAATCGAGCAAATACCCAGATCCGAGAATACACGAGCAGACGCACTAGCAAACCTTGGGTCGACAACAACGAACAGTTCGAAGTCGGTTCCAATAATCCATCTGATGTCTCCATCAATTCAGGAATCAGAAACAGTGGCACCGGTCGACAACGGAAGAAGTTGGATAGAGCCAATCTTCAATTATCTCCAAGCAGACATTCTACCAGGCGACAGGACAGAAGCAAGGAGAATCAAGGCCAAAGCAGCCAAGTTCTGCATCCTATATGATAAACTATACAAGAAATCATTCACAGGCCCATATTTGAGATGTGTGACCCCTCGAGAGGCGTACGACGTCCTGAAAACTTTGCACCAGGAGGAATGCGGAAATCATTCCGGCGCCCGTAGCTTGTCGAACAGAGCCATCACAGCAGGGTATTACTGGCCAACTATGCGTGTCGACTCTCAAAATCACGTCAAAGCATGCGACAAGTGCCAACGCTTCGCACCGATGTCACATCTCCCCCCAGGTATGTTGAATTCAATTTCGGCCCCTTGGCCTTTTATG
This sequence comes from Acer saccharum, assembly GCA_030490815.1. Classification (NCBI taxonomy): domain Eukaryota; kingdom Viridiplantae; phylum Streptophyta; class Magnoliopsida; order Sapindales; family Sapindaceae; genus Acer; species Acer saccharum. The sequence continues at coordinate 53,151,491 of CM059868.1, read as the reverse complement.
AAATGGGGAATGGATATTGTAGGTAAGCTACCAGCAGCTCCAGGCGGCGTCGTTTATATGTTAGTCCTGACAGACTACTTCACCAAATGGGTTGAAGTCGGAGCATATCAACAAGTACGCGACATTGAGGTACGCGACTTTATATGGAAAAATATCATATGCAGGTTTGGGGTCCCAAAGGAAATAGTCACCGACAACGGATCCCAGTTCATTTCGTTCGACTTCAGAAATTTCTGTGACAAATACGCGATCAAATTGAGCTTTTCAACCCCGCGATATCCTCAAGCAAATGGACAAGCGGAGTCGACCAACAAAACAATCGTCAACACACTGAAGAAGCGACTGGAAGCTGAAAAAAGCCAATGGGCAGAAAAACTCCCAGAGATCTTATGGTCATACAGAACTACCCCACGGCGATCGACAGGAGAAACTCCCTTCTCACTCGTCTACGGATCAGAAGCAGTCATCCCAATAGAAACCAGGCTGCCGACTGCCCGTAGTGAAAATCCCAATGAAGAACAGAACAACTTGGAACTCGGTTTTGAACTGGACCATCTTGACGAACGCCGAGATCGTGCAGCCTTAAGAACTCAGTCGTACCAACAACAAGTCGCCCGACATTACAATAAGAAGGTCAATATCCGAACCTTCAAACTGCACGACTGGGTGTTACGACGAGTGTTCCAAAATACCAGAGAAGAAGGCGCCGGAAAGCTGGGGCCAACATGGGAAGGACCGTACCAGGTAACGGATATTGTCGGGCGAGGCGCATACAAGCTAAGAGGACTCGACGGTCGAGAACTACACAATAGTTGGAACGCCATACATCTGAAACAGTACCATTTCTGAACTCCCATTTTATTAAAACTTATCATTACTGTTTATTTCTGCTTCTCATCTTTTCATTGCTAACAAATTATGATCAAGAGCAATGATGACAACTTAGTGCAACTAAGTGCAAAACTGAGCTCAACGTGCATTCCCGCTAACCCAGCTGTCGACATCGACAAGCAAACTCTCTATTTCAGACAAATCTTTAAATGACCACTCTCAATATACTTCAGTCGACTAACGCATATTGAAAGTGAGGGAGTAGTACTGGGGACCAATGGCAACGGTAACAAGACAAGGTCGAGTCGACCATCAAACGCATGTACGCGAAAATTCAATGTAAAAGGTCGTGTCGACCATCAAACGCATGTACGCGAAAATTCAATGTAAAAAGTCATGTCGACCATCAAACGCATGTACGCGAAAATTCAATGTAAAGGTCGTGTCGACCATCAAACGCATGTACGCGAAAATTCAATGTAAAAAGTCGTGTCGACCATCAAACGCATGTACGCGAAAATTCAATGTAAAGGTCGTGTCGACCATCAAACGCATGTACGCGAAAATTCAATGTAAAAGGTCGTGTCGACCATCAACGCATGTACGCGAAATTCAATGTAAAGGTCGTGTCGACCATCAAACGCATGTACGCGAACATCAATGTAAAAGGTCATGTCGACCATCATACGACATCAATGAAAAAATTTTCTCAGTTGAATCATCCTTATAAGTTATGTCGACCAATTTATATAAACGAGCATAAGTTTACAGGCTTATCATATATATACAAAATCAAAGTCTCATCGCCTTACGTTTGAGCATGGGTTTACAGGCTCATCTCATTCCCTGCAAAAATTTTATGTTATCATCACACGAAAAATTTCATCACAAATGCAAAATTAAAGACAAAATTCTATTACGACTATCGAATAAAAGAAAAAATAGGTCGAAGTCGACCAAATCATTCGAAATATTACAAAAATAGGTCGAAGGCGACCAAAATCATACACAAATACAAGTTTACAGGCTATTCAGCGGAGGAACATCGATAGCAGCAGCAGCATTCTTGTCGAGCGACGCATCGTCACCAAGGTTCTCATCGACATGCGGAGCTTCTCCGTCGACGCCCGCCCCTTGAGATTCCTCTAACTTGAGACGCTGCATTTCTTCATACATATCAATTTCTTCTTGCATCGTCTGAGGAATCCACTTCAAATGATCGCCCGACAGGTACTCCTTGAAAAGTCCTGCCCTAGTTTTGCAGACGGCCTCTACCGCTATCGATATGGCCCTCTCCCTCAAAGCCTCGATGGTCTTATCTTGTTGGCTAGCTAATTCATTGAGCCTTGCCACCTCGGCCTCGTGTCGAGCCCTTTCATTCTTTAGCTCTTCCTCCAGCGCTGCCTTCTGCTGCTCGACTGCGCTCTTTTCGGCGGAGAGTGTAGCATTTTCCACCTTAAGAGCGTCGCCCACCTTACGAAGCGCCACGCTCTTGTCGTTGATGGCCTTGTATCGACCATGCAGATGCAACGTCGCTTGATAAGCCTACAACATAAGGGAAATATCGATCAATAAAGAACCTCACCAACAATGAGAAAATGATAAGACCATAACTCTTACCTGGAAATTCAAGAGCAGCAGCGTGTCGAACACCTCCTCTGTCTTGACTTTCTTCAAATGCAGATCGTCATCGACCAGAGTGAAGTCGTCCGACCTCTTCAAAAACCCAGTGGGGTCCTTGAAGGATGACAGCCCCGAAGCAGGAAGCTTCATCAGAGAATCAGGCTCGAAGTCTGATCCAGTCGACTTATCTTTCGAACTGGATGCAGCCTTCTTCTGTCGTTCGACAGGAGGGGCCCTCCTTGGTTCTTTTTCAGTGGAGACCTCTCTGGTGAAGACTCCAGAGGTGGCCCTACCACCGACGGAGAACCGCCAGCCGACGCCTCAGCAGCCTGCTTTTTCTTCTGCGCAGCCGCTCGTTTCCTGGTGAACTCCTCTTTGTAGCGCCTCAAGGTTTCGGCTTCGTCAGGTATGTTTATCTCTGCGCTCGCCATCGTCGTCACTTGCGAAACGACGTTCAACATCAGTTAGGGGCTTTAAAAAATGCAAGTCGAACTGTAGGATCTCAAAACTCCTCCTGATCCATAGGCACGTTAAAAAATCCTTCACGTGAGGATAGGGGGGCGCGCGATCTATTTAATGTCGACCACCTCCACAGGCGACTAGGCCTGAAATTACCTTCCGTTAGCAAATTGCTAACACTTCTCTGCGCTGCTGGGATTTCCAACAAAATCCTAGTACGCTCGGCAGCGACACCACACTCCGGTGCTTTGCCTGCCCCTCCAACCTCTGCAAAAGTTATAAACAAAATATATTTAGATAACCATCTAAATAACATGTGTCCACAATCCATTCGACAGTCAAGAAAACTTACCGTAACGATTCCAAACTCGTGGGTATTGATATACTTCGTTCCCCATCCGCCATGGGCCGTCGACTGGAGGACCCCTTACAAAAAAGAAAGTGTCCTTCCAGTTTCTGTCATTCGTCTTCGTGTCGATGATAAGATCCATCTTTTTATTTCGCGACACTAACGAATAACGTCCAACGTCGGTCAGATGCTCCTTTAGATAATAATTGTGAAGGAGGCATCCGAGCCCGAACTGTACATTATTCCTCTCACATAATATTCCTAAGCCCAACAATATTCTCCAAGTATTGGGCATCAGCTGACCAGGAGCAAGATCATAATACACTAACATTCGTCGGACCAACTGAGGGATGGGAAATCTAAAACCTAGACGGAAGGTGTACTCGTAGAGACACGTCCATCCTGGTATATCCCAGTCGGCACGCTCGTGTTCCTTCGGCGCACGTAGTTCAACGTCGTTAGGGATACCGTACATCGCACGAATGCCAGGTAACATGTCCTCAGAAATCACACTGGCAGGACTATCTTTTAATATACCTAGCGAACGACCAGATGTCGACGGCTCATCAACATCTATATACTCAGGGAACTCAACAGCCGACGCCATGGCGTATACGGCACCTTGTTCTAAGAGACCCCTAGCATCAATAGAGAGAGACGTAGACGGATTTTCAACCGTTACCCGTCTATCGACATCTCGCGTCATACTGTCGACTCCTCCATCATCATCAGACCAGCTAATACCCAAGTCAGAGGTCGTATGGTCGCTCGACATCGTATTCCCAAAATCTGACATGCAGAAAATGCACAAGTCAGACAAAAGCTACACGCTACAATCACAACCTAAGGAACTTTTTGATCAAAAACCTAGGGTTTCCTAACTTCCTAAGGGAGAGCCAACCTGGATCCTAAGATAGGAGTCTACCCTAGAAAGCTACTCTCACCAAGACGACTTCTACACGAAAACAGAAAACAACATTTTGCAAAACAAACTAACTTGACATGGATCAATCATGCAAACATCAAAAATCTAGCAAAACTTCTGAAAGAACATCCTCAGATTCAGTTTCAGAAAAGTTCATCCAACATCAGAAATATTCAAAAACAAAGGAAGGTACTTTCTAAACTAATGTTTAACAAGTTTTTCTACACGCATAAAGAACGAAAAATAAAATGCGAAGGAAAGATTTCACCAACCTTGGAAGGATTCGAGAGCAAGGAATCTTCAAGCACAAGATCGTGGAGAAAGGAATGGAGTTTTTCTCAGTGAAGAACAAAGAATTCCAACGCAGAGCAACTGGTTGAAAGGAGTTGATCGGTTTGGGTTTTATAAAACCCACTAACCCTAGTTGACACGTGTCGACACCTTCCCAACTGCCGATTCAACTGCCCCGGTTAACCAAACCACACCGGTTAACCTGGGTGAAAAACCCGATAAAGGTTTCAAATTCAAAAAACTTTTTTAGTTAACTGCGCAAGAAATAAATGCATCTGACGCCAGCATTGGAAACTCAAACGCCTGTCACTTCTGCTTTTAAATCCATCATTTCAGGTTAAATACTCAACCAACAAACCGAAAAAAGGATCGACTAAACGTCAAGCCTTTATCAGCGACACAGCGTCGTTCGCCCAGAGAACATTGGCCAAAAACTAACCAAACATACATCGCTGAGGTATGTTCATTCGACAAATGGTCGACTCCATCCAGGATCAATGTTGATCTCGTTCTGATACGAATATCGTTCGACATTGGATAAAACCAATGAAGATATTTATCGGATTCAATACAAAGTCGTTCGACTCCAGTCGACTCAAACATCGTTCGACATTGGTTGAAACCAATGAAGATATTTATCGAATTCAAGATAAAAAGTCGTTCGACTCCAGTCGATTCAGCGGAAATCACTCTCTAAACTCGATGGATTCTTATTTAGAGAGTGGGGGACAAACTGTAGTAGCCAAAAATGGTCCAATGGGCCCAACCTGCCAAGGCCCAATCTTTACTAGCCTATCCCGGCCCATTATGTTTGGTCGACCCATCATAGCTGCCAGCAACATCTGACTAATTCAAAGCATCAGTTACGAATGGACTTGTAACCGCAGATAACAGTCCACTTATGGAGAGGATATCACTCCACAAATCTCGCCCACAATCAAGTCTCTGAAAAGTGGACGTTGGAGCTATACCTCCTCCTATAAAAAGAAGGGCTCGTTCATTTGAAAGCTCTCTGATTTTCTCTCAACTAAAGCCTATAAATAGCGTACTGAAATTCTGTCCCTGAGAAGATTCCGACTACCGGCGATCACCAGACTACTACGTCCACAATAAATTGCTCAGCCCAAGCAACCTAAGGCAAAACGATCCAGACACACCACCTTTGTTTTAACTGTGCTTTGTTTATCTTATAACTTTTCTTGCAGGTTCTTGAGGAGACGACCTCCGTTCATTCGGCAGACTAACTTTTCTTGCAGGTTCTGGAGCAGACGACATCCCCTCATACGACAAGCTCAACCAAGTTGCCTTGGGCCTAGCATATATCCGACCCGATCCACATCGACCGTAGGTCGACCCCCTACAATCATAATGATATTAAATATTTGCTGGCATGTGACATTATTCAGAGTGACATGATCCATGAATCATGCAATAATGTGAACATTATTCATATTGGAGGGGTAGTAATAAATGCGAGGAGCCCACTGGAGACAAGATTAACAAAGCAAGAGACATGATCCATGAATCATGCAATATCTTTGCCATTTGAATATTGTGACGGGCAAGACTACTATGCAGGCCTACAAGATGCAGGGATGAATGTTGCCAACTAAAAAAGTAATGCTAGAGGACCCAAAATCCAACCCAAATTTTGGACCCAAACAAATGTGGCACACATCAAACACAACATGGCCCCACTTCACTCTTTCCAATACCCCATGTGATGTGCCACATGGTTTGGGTCCAAAATTTGGGTTGGATTTTGGATCCTCTAGCATTACTCAATTAAAAAAAATCTGATTTGCCAAAAGTTCCTTTCCAATGAATAAAAGCTAAAGATTGGAAGTTCACTACAAAAAAAAATGTTGCTTTTGCCACAGATATTTTACCATGGATGTCAATCTGTGCCAAATACAATGTAAATATCAGAATTTTTAATTTAAAATTAACATTTACCACAATATAGGTAGGATGGTGTGGGGCCCAATGGGACGGGGAGGGTACCCCCACCCACCCATATTCCTCAAACCTCCCCCCACCACCTCTCCCAAAACCCATTTGGGGGGATTGAAGGTGGGGGCGGGTCCCCCTACCCCACCCCCAAAACTCATTTCCTCATTTCTTTTCAATTTCAATTTCTAATCTGAAAATCGAAATTCAAAATTTAGAATCCAAATATTTCAATCTTTAATTGATACTGTTAAAATATTCAATCCAAAAGGTAATAAAATATAATACAAAATTATTATTATTTATATAAATAAAATAAAATAATAGATATAATAATATTATATATATATATATAGATATTATATTAGTGAAATGGGGTTAGGGGCAAATTTTGCCTCTAAAATCCTATGGGGGCCGTGGGGGATGGGGCCATGTTTGCTGTTTGGTAATGTATATAGGTGTGGCAATGAATTAGCCACACCTGTTTGCTGCGGATATTACCGTTGTATTTTAAAAATAAAAAATAAATTCAATTTTGTTGTTTGAATCAGAAATCACGATCATCCTTCAAAATCTTTCCTCCTAAATCCACCAACTTTTTCCCTCTACTCTCTCCAAATCCCTAATTTCCTGCTTCTCTGCCACATCCACCGCCTCCGCCAAGGTCGCCGACAGTAGGCACGGAGCCAACATAGAGCGAGAGGGGGCCACTGCCCCCCCTAAAGTTTTCAAAATTTTCAAATTTTACTCTGTCAATTTTTATAAAATCTTAAATTTTTAGATATTTACGTTTTTACCCCTAATTTAATTTTTTAGTTTTCTAACGTTATTTTTTTAAACAATTTTTTTTATATAAACCATACATTTAGAATTTGTTTTCATGTTTGAAGTCTTAATATTTTTCACTCAAATCACATAAAATAAAAAATAAAAAAAAAAAAAAAAATCTTTGATTCTATATATAGTATTTCTTTCTATGTATCTTAATTATAAATGAAAAACAAATTATAAAATATATATATCTCTTAATTATTATTTTCTCATTCAAATAACTTTGTTCTCTATTCCAATCTTACCCCTAATACCATGTCATACTTTTGATATCTTTTTTTTTTTTTTTTTGAGAAAGAGCAAACTTTATTCACAGGCCAAGAGGCCAGGGGGAAACAACCAAAAACCGCTGGCAACAAACCAGCAACATCAAAGAACAGCAACAAAAGCTACAAACGCACCCCTGATGCTGAACTTTGACAGGGCAGCCCAGCAAAAGGCACAACACGCCAGCCTAAAAAAAGAAAAACAGAAAACCAGAAAACCACAAGCCCCTACCAGCAAGCCGAACACAACAGCCCCATAAAAACATACACAACAGGCGCAGAATAAACCAGAAGGGCACCCCCAGGCCACCCACAACTGTAGCTGCGCACACCAGCACCCAACCATCAAAAGTCATCCCAAACCACAAAGTCCCCATCCAAATTGGCTCCCATCTTTGCCAAACTGTCGGCAAACGAATTAAAAATTCTAGAGTCGAAACCCAACTTAATACAACCAGAAGAGTTCAGAATTTCGAATATGTCATAAATATCATTCACCTAAGCAACGTTCCCAACATCACCATTATTAACCCACGACACAGCCACCTTCGAATCACTCACAACCATAATATCACGGTCCTTTAAATTAGGATTAGCAGCAATCAATTCCATTGCTCTCTTGATAGCGTATAGCTCAGCTGTGTTTGAGTCTAGAATCCCCAAGTGGAAGGAAAAAAGTCAAAGAACTTTACCGTTCGAGTCTCTCAAAACGCCACCAATTCCGGACGGTCCTGGTTTGCCTTTAACCGAGCCATCCATTGAACTTTAGGCAGCCTAAATCAGGAGGAATCCAGTCTACAATTTTAGGGTCTTCGACTTTTGTGATCCAGACAAAGCTCCTTCACATTGAGAAGCAAAGAGTTCACCGCCTCTTTCGACCCCTACCCAAGGTTTAAACCACCACACAATTCTGAATTTAACTAACTCTGCAGCTTGACTAACCTCCGTCTTCTTCTCTTCGAAAACCACCTGGTTCCTCACTTCCCAAATGGTCCAAACAATGGCAAAAAACGTCAAACACCACGCCCTCTCATGTTTAAAACCCAGACACATACCACTCCAGCCGTTCAACCAATCGTTGACAGTGAGATTCATGCAGGATTGAACCTCCCACCACTTCATACAAACCTGCCACAAAGAATTCGACCACCCACAATGCATAAAAAGATGATCAATTGTCTCTCTCTCCCTCGAACATAATGGACAGCTTATGTCCAAAATCTGACTCATTCCATACCGAAGGAGCACATCTTTCACGAACACTTTCCTTCTCCTAAGTTGCCACACAAACATCTCAATTTAGGAGGACAAATCCCCCTCCATAAACATTTCGGAACCATCTCTTCAGCAGATAGACTCTTCAAGTCTCCTTTTGAAAGAATTTACAGTGAAAATCCCATTCGGATTGCAAGCCCAAGCCACTGTATCATCAATGTCTCTTCTGACTTGAAGACAGTCCAGAAACTTCATGAAACAACCCCATTGATCCCTCTCCCAGTCAAAGCACGGTCTTCGGATTCCAACATCCCAAACCCATCGGTCCCCTAGCCATCTCCCAAAATTCTGCACTACCCCAGATTTTTGAACAGCCAGCGCAAAACACCTCGGAAACGCTACCTTCAAGGTCTACCCTCCACCAAAATCTCCGACCACAATTGATATAATAATGTGTTAATTTATGTAATTAAAATATATCAACCAAACTTTTTTTTAAATTAAACAACAAGCTCTATAGAGCTTTTTATTAAGAAAAATAAAAATAAAAATAAAACAAATTTTTTTTTTTTTTATAAGTAACACAAAACAAATTTCTAGATGAGAGACTATCACTTTAATTAGATTTAGCACTCATGATTTTGAAAAACTTTAGTACATTTTTTCCTATCACATTAAACCTTTCATCTTGATTTTTTGTTGATCCTTGAATTATAATCCAATGCTTAGTAACGTTTTTTTTTTTTTTTTTTTAATCTTCTTTTTTTAAAAGGCTTTAATCTTCTTTTATCCCAACTGTCCATCATTGTGATGGATGGTTGGAGATAAAAACTATTTTTTTAATAAGAAAATTATGCTAGAATTTGTTTTTGAATTAAAAAAAAAAAAGAAGGACACATTTGTTTTAATCTCCTTAAAGTTTCCTTTATGTCCAAATTAAATTGGTCTAGTGTATGTTCTTCACAAACACCGTTGAAGTTGTAAGTCCAACAAACTTTAAAATTAGTTTGCAATTCAAAATCATGAGGGATGGGCTTAATTTTTATTTTTATTTGACAACAAGATGTGCTTAATTAAACTATTGATTATTGTTAATTAACTAGTTATATGGTTCACTCAAAAGTATTTTATCATAATGATATTAAATATTTCTGGCATGTGAACATTATTCAAGAGTGAAAGTGAGGAGGAGGAGAAACAAAATGAATATGTCGGTGTAAGGAGAAAGCATAAATAAGATTTGTATTTACATTTTAAAATAATATATATTTTAATCATACTCAAGATACTTAAAGTGAATTGTTGAAGATAAACATCAATATATTATGTTGAACAATAATATATAATGACTCAAACTATTTATTTTTGAAGAATTACATAAATTTAGGGATTTTTTTTTAGGGGGAGGACTCGAATCGACAACCTCATGATGTAGTGTGATGGGTATATCATCGAACCAACCTTGATTCAAACTATTTCAGTCATGAATGGAGTTGCCAACAAATAAGATAAAAGCTATGTCATTTGCTACTTCATTCCAAATCGTGACCAGTTTAATGAGGATGTATAGAAATCGAGAAAGTCTCACGAAGATAATCAAAGAGAGCTTTGTTGAAACTTGAAAGCAATAGGCTCTCGATAATAAAATTGTTTTGAAGACAATTATCTTTGATGTAGAGGTTTTCCTGCTTGGCAGGGTAAACTGGTCTATCTAATAGTTTCCTAGAATACATTAATGAGTTGGGTGGTTTAACGCCAACAGTCTTGGGTCATGAGGAAGCTTGTATTCTTCGAACATGGTTTTTATATCACCTCAGGCTCTCGATAATTTTCCCAAAATGATTTTTCTTTTATTTTTTTTTACTAATGAAATCAAAACTTACCATACCTATTTGAGGCGTTGCTTAAAGAAAATTTCTAAACACTCACACGTGTATGAACCAGTAATATAACCTAGCTGAAAACAGAAATTACTAAACAACATATTATGTGTGAACCCATATTTTTTCTGGAAGGAAAAAAAAAAAAAAAAAAAAAACCATGCGTAGTCGGTACGTTTCGTCTCTCATGATAAATTGCAGTCTTCTCGTTGCCATCTTCAACGAACTTGACTTCAATAACCGCAGAGATTGGATCAGATAATTACACTTGGGTCCGATTAATAAAACTAATCTAAGGAACTTGGTTCGAATTCGATTACAAACCAAATCTGTGTTTCCTTAAAGAAAAAAAACACAAAACATTTGTGAGTAGCTGACGTGTCAGTGCCCGGGCACGTCGACTGGTTATCGAGTCAAGCTTCGAACCTAATTTTTCACAAAATTATTTATGCAAATTAAAAAATTAGTCCAAAAATCAACTCACATTTGTTGGAGTGATTTGTTATTAACAAGATGTCTTACCATATCATTTGAATTGGATTTTTAGTTAATTGTTTTAGGTTATACAGTATTACTCATTTTTTATTTTATTTTATTTTTACCAATAAAATCATTTTCTGTTTAGATTATAAATTAATTGTGATAATAATATAAATAATTCTTAGGTACGGATTATATTTTCTTTAATGATTGAGAGTTTTGTCATGTTTCGCTTGTTTTATATAGAACAATTTTTGTTTTTTTTTTTAATTATTTATATGTGTATAAATTTAATTCTATTTCAATTTTTCGAGGTACTTAATAAGAAGTAACATAGTTTTTAATACATATTCAATTTTAATTTAAAATTTCGCTTGATTTTTAATATAATAATTACATAATTTTAAGAAAATATATGAAGGATAAAGAAACCATATTTTGTTGAATTCCAGTATGAGTTGGAAGTTCAAGAGGAGAAATATAACTTGAGCCCGTTATATCTCACCTATAAAAGTGCAAGTATACCTCAAATTTCATCTTATTGACAGCCTGCTGACTTATTACATACAACAACCAACATGGCCAATATTGCATAAAAATTGAGTGTCTTCTGTGTATAATTAATGACATTATAAAACCTGCATAGATGCGGACCATGCGGTGGTAGCGAACATCAATTTTACTCGATCACAAAAGCATGTCAAACTGTTTAAACATGAACACACGACTGATCCATGCATGAGTACCATAAAAATAACCAAATTTAAATGAATACTCCTCTAACACAGAGTGGGATTTAACCCTATAGTAGTTGCATCAATTCATTTGGTTTTTTAACCAAATTATAATTTACAATTTATTTCAACGACCTGGTAATTATTTTAAAGAATACATACACGGCCACAGCCCGACACAAGCTGTAATGGCAAGTATTTTGTCAAACCAACATAGACCACACAAGCATTATTGTTGTTGGAATATGATTCGTATCTTATCAGCTGGAATTAAAAGTGTCGACGACTTAAACACCACCACAATGTTTTGGCATTCAATTTGTGAAGACTGCCTCATCAGAGAGCCTGTCCAAGACAGACAGGTTATTAAAGCCAGAACTTAATATATCTACCAAGACAGAAAGGTTATTAAAGCCAGAACTTAATATACTACCAAACCAAGCTTAATAAAGCTACAGCTACCAAAGCAGAGTATATTACTCTGTGTGCTACCACAGGAAAGCTAGGATGGACTTCAGAGCCTGATCATCATCGTGAATAAGAACTGTGATTGAAGTCCTAACCACCTAGCTGACTGACAGATTCTAGAGGTGCATTGGTGGGAAAACTCAGAAGACTCACAACAATTGTGTGGAATGAAACAGTGTCGACGACTTAAACACGACCACAATCTTAAACACGACTATAGCTCACTTTTCCAGCTGTTGTTCACTTTCCATATATTGTACTTTCACATGCACTTTCTATCAATTTATAAAGTTGGGTACATCTTGTTCACATGCACTTTCACAATCTAATAAAATTTCTTTGTAGAACACAAATAAACAAGTTTGTTGGGGCATGGTGACTTGTGTAGTCGTAGCTATAACAAAGACTTGCGAGAAGTCTACTTATGGTGACAATATATCAATATCAATATCACGAATTTGAAGGAATCTCGCAAAAATTAGCATAGTGACACACTTATATATAGTTATAAGGTGTAATATTGTACTCCACCTCAGAATTTCTGTAGGATTGAGATTTTGTTGATCTGATCTTTATGCGCTTAGGACAAATCAGTATACCAGAAAATTTGATTCTATTTAAATAAATAATGATGACTTGCAGGGTCACCCAGTGATTCATTGAATGACACAAAACAAATTTCCAGATGAGAGACTATCACAGTCATACACATTATTAGATTTAGCACTCATGATTGTTTGAAAAACTTAGTACATTTTTTCCTATCACTTAAACCTTTCATCTTTGATTTTTTGTATCCTTGAATTATAATCCAATGCTTAGTACGTTTTTTTTTTTTTTTTTAATCTTCTTTTTTTTTTTTAAAGGCTTTTAAATCTTCTTTTATCCCAACCGTCCATCATTGTGATGGACGGTTGGAGATAAAAAACTATTTTTTAATAAGAAATTATGCTAGAATTTGTTTTTAAATTTAAAGAAAAAGGGACAAATTTGTTTTAATCTCCAACCGGAGATAAACAGTTTTTTTTAAAAAAAATTCATGTAATTTTTTAAATTATTTTAAGAAAAATTTATTTTAAATTTTATTTGATCTCCAACCTCCAATCTCAAGATGTAGGGTAGAGATTCATTTTCTATTTATTTTTTAATTTTCTATTAATCTGTTTTTAAAAAAAATTCATTCATTTTTTAATTATACAATTATTTTAAACGGAGGGTAAAACAGTATTTTTTTTTTATGACATCAATTATGTTTGATCGTTATTTTTTGGTCAAGGGGTCAATTTGATGTATTTCTAAAAAATGAGGACTAAAAACCCTAATACACTAAGGGCTCGTTTGGTACATCGTATTGGATTGTATTGTATTGAACTGTATTATCATTAATACAAATGTGTTTGGTAATGCACTGTATTATATCGTATTAGTTATTCATATATAATTTTATTGTATTTTATAATTATAAAACACATAATATTTAAAAAAAATCTTAATAATTAATTTTTTTTTGAAAATCAACTTATTCAAGGCCAAGAGGCCACACCACACAACAAAGAACAAAAGCAGAAAAACAGCACAGCACCCTCAAAAAACGACGACAAAGGCTTCACAAAACGAGCCACTGTCGCAGCATTTGAAGACAAGACAAAGAAAAGAAACAGAGCAAAAAAAAAAAAAGCACGCCCAGAACAACCCACATCAGACCAAACTCCATTCCACCAGCTCACCACCCCCATCAGCTCCTCTTTTAGCAAGAGCATCAGCAAAACATTAGTTCCCTTGAATCGAATTCCACAAGAGCCTGACCCAATCTGCAACATACTTCTGATTTCCAATATCAGCTGCAGAAAACCTCCACTCCCCCACCCCTTGCTGTTAACCCACGCCCAACTTGCTTACAATCACTCACCACAAGAATCTTCTTCCCATTTAGGTCCGCCTAGACAAACAAGAGCAAGCTTTTGCAATGGCATGAACTTAATAATTAATTTTATTTTAAATATCCTTACCATGAATAAATCAATAATATTTTTATACATAAAATAAATTTTCCTATATAATTTGAAATTATAAAATATATTAACAACATAAACACATTTCAACATATTCCATATTTGTTGAAAAGAAAAAGTGTTTTTTCTAATACAATACACATATACCACCAAATATAATATATTAGCTAATACGGTGTGCTATATTAGACAATTAAAATGTACTAAAATAATACAATACAATGTTAAACACTATATTGTATTATTTTAGTATATTTTATAGCTTATACAACAATGTGGCGAAACAAACAGGGCCTAACTGTGGTAAAAAATCAAAGTTTCCTTAAAAATAAAGACCAGACTGTAATTCCTCCTTATATATAATAATAATAATAATTTGGTTATCAATTTTCTTTTTTTAATTTCCAATGAGGGAAGGATCCCAAGAATTTTAAAAGTTAGGTCATGCTAACCTAGTTTAATGCTAGTATCAAGTTTATCTCTCCTAAAAGTTTTCTTTCTCTATCCAAATTAAATTGATCTAGTGTATGTTCTTCATAAACACCGTTGAAGTTGTAAGTCCAACAAACTTTTAAAATTAGTTTGCAATTCAAAATTATGAGGGATGGGCTTAATTTTTTTTTTTTTTTTTTTTTTTTTTTTTTTTTTTTTTTTTTTTTTTTGACAACAGGATGCTTAATTAAACCATTGATTACTGTTAATTAACTAGTTATTGGTCACTCAAATTATTTTATCATAATGATATTAAATATTTGCTGGCATGTGAACATTATTCAGAGTGACATGATCCATGAATCATGCAATAATGTGAACATTATTCATATTGGAGGGGTAGTAATAAATGCGAGGAGCCCACATGGAGACAATTAACAAGCAAGAGACATGATCCATGAATCATGCAATACTTTGCCATTTGAATATTGTGACGGGCAAGACTACTATGCAGGGCCTACAAGATGCAAGGATGAATAGTTGCCAACTAAAAAGAGTAATGCTAGAGGACCCAAAAATCCAACCCAAATTTTGGACCCCACCATGTGGCACATCAACACAACATGGCCCACTCACTCTTTCCAATACCCATGTGTGTGTGCCACATGGTTTGGGTCCAAAATTGGGTTGGATTTTTTGGATCTCTAGCATTACTCATTAAAAAAAATCTGATTTGCCAAAAGTTCCTTTCCAATGAATAAAGCTAAAGATTGGAAGTTCCTACAAAAAAAAATGTTGCTTTTGCCACAGATATTTTACCATGGATGTCAATCTGTGCCAAATACAATGTAAATATCAGAATTTTTTAATTAAATACATTTACCACAAATATAGGTAGGGATGGTGGGGGGCCCAATGGGACGGGGAGGGTACCCCCACCCCACCCATATTCCTCAACCCCCCCACCACCTCTCCAAAACCCATTTGGGGGGATTGAAGGTGGGGCGGGTCCCCCTACCCACCCCCAAACTCATTTCCTCATTTCTTTCATTTCAATTTCTAATCTGAAAATCGAAATTCAAAATTTAGAATCCACATATTTCATCTTTATTGATACTTGTTATAGGTAAAAATAGTCATGAAGGACACGTCATCACCATGGAAGGCCAGGTCAGCAGAGGTCAGATAAGTTTAACTTATGGAGCAGAAACTTCCACGATAACCTACTCGGAAAAGAGGATAAGTAGTCCGACCACAAACAAAAACGATCCTTGCAGCAGATCAGTTCAGGCACACTCGGGCACACTCAAGCACTCGGGCATACTCACTCGGGAAACAATAAACAGTCACCAACACTTGCAATCAGCAGCCAGCAGGTCCACAATAAGCAACGATGGGACCATAGAGTTTAAAAAGGAACAAGCAGTTCTCCCGTGAATAAGGAGAAGAATCCGTCCAGAATTGGACACAGCCGAAAAAGGAAAACATAATCTAAATAGGACTAGGAAACCGCTTGAGACTTGAGGGCCACAACACTAAACCCTAGCGGTCACCTTAAACCCTAGAAACAACATGTATAAATACCCCCTCTATTCATAAACAGGGTACGCGAGAAGTAGAACAGAGAGAGAGAGAGGATCTAGTGCAAAGTTCTTGTAATCGTTCTTTATCGTTCTTCATCTTGTAATCGTGATTCATAGTGGATTTGACTTTGTTGCTAAAGCAACAATCCCGTGGATGTTTCTCCGATCTTTTGGAGTTTTACCACGTAAATCACTTATTATTTCTTTCCAATCTTTGACTATCTCAAGTATAAACTGCAGTAATTCAAAAACAAATCATTGACTTGGTATCACCAAAATCACCGTCAACAATTGCGCTAGAAGGAGGGGGACCCAAAAATTTGTGACAACAATGGCTGGCAACGGAGATGGTAGCGATTCCAGGTACAGTCAAGGCATGCCAAGTAACGAGTTGGAAGATGACACCGCACTCAATACGGCGGATGCAACTCTGACGACGGCATACCAGTCAGCTGCCCGGCTGGTATTCAACGTTTACCTACAGCTAATGAAGAAATCGCGCAACGACTCCGCGCTTCTCTACAACAACTCATCAAACGCAGCAAGGCAAGGAAAGGAATTGACCTTTCTGTTACGGAAGGTTTGATGTCGCCTCAGAACTGCCGCCCCAAGCCAGCAGACAGCAAGACTGCGTTTCCGCAGTGGTGATACCAACCCCTGATGCACCTCCAAAGGCGAGACAAGATCCTACGGGCAGACCAGAGATGCTACTGAAAGGTGGCCAGGAGAAGTAGGGAGCATAGAGAGGGGAATGATTCCGACAAAGAGTACGATCAAGATCGGTAGCCGTTAGATCGAGACCGCCCTAGGAGGCGTGGTCACCGGAGAGACCGGTCATCCTCTGAAGAAAGTGAGCAGAATTCATCATCGCAAGCGCCAAAGGGGCACAGTCCGGCTGCACGGCCTAAACCGAGATCATAGAGAGTTGAATCCCGAGGAGAGGGGCCAAAAACAACCATAAGCCAAAACTTCAATGCGTTAGGAGAACCTGAAGGGGACAGAGACATACTTATACAGAGTCTCACCCGGGAAGTTCAGAATAATCGTCGACAAATGGATGCTTTGGTCAGGCGGTATGGGCGTAATGAGCTATCAGATGATGAATCCGGAAGCCCTTTCACCAATGGGTGTTTGAGGATGCCTTTCCCAGAGAGATTCAGGATGCCCCACATTGAGCTGTTCAAGAAGGATACGACCCAAAGAACACGTCCGGAGGTATAGGAGCGCTATGGCGCAATATGTCCACAATGATGCACTACTATGTTTGAATTTTCCCCAAACTCTTGGGGATCTAGGCTCCCGGTGGTTTGGAAAATTGCCGGCAGCAAGCATAAGTAGCTTCGGCGAGCTGAGCAAGGCTTTCTCAAGCAGTTCTCGGGAAGTACACAGAAAAGTCAGTGCTCATTTATCCCAACTCAAACAGGGAAAAGGAGTCGCTGAAGAAATATCTGGGGAGGTTCGGTCAGGAAGTGTCCGAAATTGGGATGCAAACGACGAAGCAATAATTGCCGCGTTCATTAAAACCTTCAGAACGGCCAATTGTCCTTTGACCTCAGAAGCCCGACTAACCAGCTATGATATGATGGATATGGCAGGAGGTTATGCCTTGGCCGAAGAAGAGGAAATTGCCACAGGAGGTTACTTCATACATGGCGGTCGCCCAGAGGGATCCAAAACAAGGACCAGACAAAGACGCCCGATACCAAAGTGACAAACAGAAGAATAAAGCACGGGATGGTCGGGATGGTCGGGATGGACGACGAGCATACGACCCAAAAATCGATCAACCACGGCAGAGGTTCCAGGGCCGATACACAAATTACCTCGTTGAAGAAAGATCAGAAGAAGTCCTGGCAATCCTAGAAGAGAAGACATGTCCCAAAGAACCGCCTAAGCATCGACATATGCTCGGAGGGACACCACCAAATATGCCGTTTCCACAAAGAATGGGCCGAGACATCCAAGTGTTCCAGCTAAGGACCACATCGAGACTCTCATAGGGAATGGCATTTGAAGGACTTGTTTTCAAAAAGACGGACAGGGCAATTGACAGAAAGATAGCCGACAGACGGACGGGCAGAAACTTAGTCCCAAGAAACCGAGATGAAGGGGCAATTAACACCATCTTCGAGGACCAGC